>JAOVVI020010406.1:0-13094 GCA_028571085.2 Nepenthes alata
ACCCAAGATTCCGTGATTATGTCATTCCATAGGGTATATAGAATTTTATTAATTTTATTTCTTTTGTTTCTGGGGCTGTTAGTATCAGCAGCTGTTGGCATGTGTTACTGCTTTCTGTTAGCAATTCTGTTAGCCAGAAGCTTGTCAGCTTCTGTTGATAGAATTGGGCCAGCGGCCCGTATATAGTGTAAGGTCTGCAGCTACAGTAATGGAAGAAAATATTACTCTCTAATTTCTCTCCCCATCTCCCTTGTCTCCTCTCTCCCTCTTTGCTTACCCTCTCTCTTCCCAGTCTTTTTCTGTCTCTCTCACTCTCTCAGCATCTCGGTCCTTTGGACCTCGGCTGTTTGCACCCCGGTTAATTGCCCTCCTTAACTTTCACATCAAGACCTCAACCAACGAGGTCACAGTCAACCTTCTCCATCTCGTCTTCCATTTCCCTCTGCTGACCTCCCCTCCCTCTTTCTGCTGTGACGAACTCCCTCCGAACTCCTCTGTATCACTCGGATTCAAAGCTTTCACCTTTATTGGTTGTTCATGGTTTTTGGCCTGAACAATCTTAGAATTATATAGAGAATTCAAAACTTCTCCTATTTTTGGAACACGGCTCGTTTGAAAAGAGAAGTATTTTTGTTCGTTCAGAGGGTGCCTTTGCAATGATTGAATGTTCTCCTTCTGGTGGAATGGTTGATTCATCATGTGCTAACCAGATGGTGGGCGTGTCATCTCTTCCTGCTGATATTTCTGAAAGACAGAATCAACAAGGTGATACATCTAAAGGTAAGGCTTCTTCTTCTGTCCCTGAATCCCTGGTGGCAAATTCTTTAGGGTTGGGTGGATTAACAGTCTTCCTAGTCCTCCATTGTTTAAAGGAGGGGTCTTGCGACAACTTCTGTCGAAAATATTTTCCCTAGCTGAAAGTAGACGGTGATATAGTAGAAATTACCCCTCCTAGATTAAACATGGGGAGGCTCTATGGGAGGCCACATTGGTTGGGTATTTTTTGGAGAAATCACTGAATTTTCATGTAGTTAATTTTATTGCTCGAAAAATATGGGCATGGTTTGAAATTTGTCATGTGGCTAGGAATGATAATGGGTTCTTCTTTTCCGTTTCTCCTCCATTGCAATGATGGAAAATTATTTGGTGAATGGACCTTGGACATTTGCGGGGAGAACTTTATTTCTTAAACATTGAAAACCAGGGATGACAATGTCCAAGGAGGAATATAAAACATTTTCAATTTGGTTCAATTTATTAAATGTGCCTGTGAAGTTTTGGACTCCATTGGGCATCAGCTGGATTGCGAGTATAATGGGAAAACAGATTCAGTTGGACACCAATATGATGAGAATGGAATGTATGAGATTTTTTTTTTTTTTTTTGGTAAGTAAGAATTTTGGATTAATGGGAGAAAAAAATTTACAAAATTAATATTTTATCTCCAAGTATTTTAACGGAGAGATAAAATATAAAAGGTAGGGCATTCCCCAAGCCACTGAGTACAACAAAAGACATCAAAATGATGAAACAAGAGTAAAGTCCCCTAGGGGGAATACATTCAATAAAAACGGCCAGACATGAAGTCTGTCCCTTTTAGAATAATAGGTCTTCATCTAGGATGTAACGGCGCTCCACCGATACAGCAAAAAGACCACTCACCACTCCGGCTGAAGAAACAGCCAACGCAGCAGCCTGAGCTGTCCAGAGCAGCCAACTAGCAGCCATGAGCATCAGCACCACAGCTCCAGCAGCCCAGCACCATCAAATGTTCCTGAAGCCAACAATTCTAGCTCAGCAAGGCCAAACCGGCCTCAAGCCCAACTCAACATTTGGCCTGCCATATTAGCAGAGGCAAACCGGTCACTGAAGCCACATCAACCTCAGTACCAAATCGGCATCCAAATCCAACTCAGCAAATGGTCAGAGACGCGAGACCAAAGAAAATTTAGTCGGCCGAAAATCGAAATCGGCACCAGAATCGCAAGACCAACAGCATATGATATGCCATGTCAGCCACGACAACTGGCCACGAAGCCAAACCGGCCTCATGCCCAATCAGCACCCTGAGATCCAGATTGGCAATTGACATACCAAGACAGCATTCCAACTCGGCCTCAGTTCACAAACGGATTGCTCAACAAATCCAAAACGGGCCCAAAGCCAAATCGGCCTCCGACCCAAATCGGCCAGCAAAACGGCCACAAAACGCAGGGTTCCACTACTGGAACCAGAGGAAACAATCCACCGCATCAGAAGGATCACCATCGACCAAATAATGCCACTCCCAGCTCTTCAGCACCCCAGCCTATAAATCCCAGTCCAAATCAAAACGGGCTCCCCCCAACCCTTCCAACAGGAATGAAATCACAGGTAGAGAGCCAACAGAACCCGGGCATAGGTCAATATCAGCGACGAATCCAGCGAGCTACACAACATCAGCAACCCCATCAGTTGCAAACAAACCCGGCAAATCAAGCCAGCAACAGGATCAATATATTGACCAAACAAGCCAGCAAGAAACAGCAAGAATCAAGCCAGGCAAAACTGCAGCACTGCGTGATAGAAAGGCCAACCAGCAACAGGAGCAATCCGGCAATTTACAGCACAATTTTGACACAACAGCAACCGTATCAATCCAACCACTCAGAAAATAGCAGGCCCCCCAACCAGCCAAACTCCAAGCAGACCAAAGAATTTCATACCGGTCACTGACGCCGCCATGCCAAAAAAGGACCAGCAGGAGCAACTCCAGCCACTACAACAGCCAAACAATGAACATGCTGGCAATAGATGGAATAAAATCCACTGCGACAAAGGAAACTTTTGCAACCAAACAAGACCAGGGCCAGCTCATCAGCACCTCAACCAACCCGTCCTATGCCAGTGCACGGGCACCCCCACCCCATCCAACAGGAAGGACATACTGGCTGAGGCACATCCAAGCCAGCAGCACCGGCAAATGATTGCGCCAGAACCAGCAAAAGAGTCCAAGACTCCTTCTTGAGCCCAGCACTTTCGCAAACAGCGAAAAACAGAGGTAAACACCCCACAATAGCAGCCCATGACAGCTGCATGCAACCAACCACAACAGAAGGATTTTCAGCGTCCAAACATGGCCACTCCCAAATCTTTGGCCCTCCAGCTTACAGTTCCAGTCCAGAGCAGAAACAGGCTCCCCCCAACCCATCTAACAGGAAAGAAACGTTCAGGCAGAGAGGCTTCAGAATCCGGGCCCAGGCCGTTCGTCAGCGTCAAATCCAGCGAGCGCCACAAGAGCATAAGCTTCGGACATCTGCAACCGAAATCAGGAGCACAGCATAATCCAGAAGCACCACGCCGAAGCTTTCGTAGGGAACCGTGAGACAGGGCTCACGGTCTCAGCAGCCAGAGCATATAAACCCTGGCAAATCCGGAGGTGAGAAACCCTAAAAAATTGCGGAACGAAGGAGAAGATGGACGATAGCCAAAGAAGAGTCCAAGACAGAAGCAGGACTCCAAACGGGAATAGACTCGTCAGATGCGGGAGACATCACCAAACCCTCAGAGGGCTCTGTGCCGCCTCGGACAGTTCAGAGATCCGGATCCGACGGGAATAAGGGTCGACTACGTTGATGGGCCATGGGAAGCAGCCCGGAGACCGGCCAAGGCCGGCTCCGGCATCACCCGGCAGAGAAGGCTCGAAGAAGCCGCAGGAGACAAATTCAATACACAATAATAACAACCGTTTTGGTCAGTTCCGGAGTACCAGAATTGTTGATCGTTTTGGACAATTCCGGAGCATCAGAATTGTTGACTGTTTTTAGTCAATTCCGGAGTACCAGAATTGTTGACCGTTTTGATCAATTCCAGTGTACCAGAATTGTTGACCGTTTTGGTCAATTGTTGACCATAATTGTTGACCGTTTTGGTTAATTTCTGAGCACCAGAATTGTTGACCTTTTTAGGTCAATTCCAGAGCAGCATAATTGTTGACCGTTTTGGTCAATTCCGGAGTACCAGAATTGTTGACCGTTTTGGTCAAATCTGAGGTACCAGAATTGTTGACCATTTTGGTCAATTCCGGAGCAGCAGAATTGTTGACCGTTTTGGCCAACTCCGGAGTACTAGAATTGTTGACCGTTTTGGCCAGTTCTGCAGTACCAGAATTGTCGACCATTTTGGTTAATTCTAGAGCACCAGAAATGTTTACCTTTTTTGGTCAATTCCACAATATCAAAATTGTTGACCGTTTTGGTTAATTCCGGAGCAGCAAAATTGTTGACCGTTTTGGTCAATTCTGGAGTACCAGAATTCTTGACCGTTTCGGTCAAATCTGGGGTAGCAGAATTGTTGACCATTTTGGTCAATTCCGGAGCAGCAGAATTGTAGACCGTTTCGGCCAACTCCGGAGTACCAGAATTGTTGATCGTTTTGGCCAGTTCCGCAGTACCAGAATTGTCGACCATTTTGGTTAATTCTAGAGCACCAGAAATGTTGACCGTTTTGGATAATTCCGAAGCAGTAAAATTGTTGACCGTTTTGGATAATTCCGGAGCAGCAAAATTGTTGACAATTTTGGTCAATTCCGGAGCTCCAGAATTGTTGTCCATTTTTGGTCAATTCTAGAGTACCCGAATTGTTGACAGTTTTTGCCAATTCCGTAGTACCAGAAGTGTTGACCATTTTTGTCAATTTCGGAGTACCAGAATTGTTGACCGTTTTTGTCAATTCTGGAGAACCAGGATTGTAAACCATTTTTAGTCGATTCCGGAGCACCATAATTGTTGACCGTTTTTGGTCAATTTCGATTCACTAAAATGGTTGACCATTTTTTTGTCAATTCCGGAGTACCCGAATTGTTGACCGTTTTGGTTAATTATAGAGCAGCAAAATTGTTGACCATTTTTGGTCAATTCCAAAGTACCATTATTATTGACCGTTATGGTCAATTCCAGGGTACCAGAAATTGTTGACCGTTTTGGTCTATTCAGGAGTACCAGAATTGTTGACCGTTTTGGTTAATTCCAGAGCACCAGAATTGTTGACTATTTTGGTCAATTCCGGAGTACCAGAATTGTTAACCTTTTTGGGTCAATTTCAGAGTACCAAAATTGTTGACCGTTTTTGGTGAATTCCGGAGCACCAGAATTGTTGACCGTTTTTAAAATTTTCGGAGTACCAGAATTGTTGACCATTTTTGGTCAATTCCGGAGGACCAGAATGGTTGACCATTTTGGTCAATTTCGGAGCACCAGAATTTTTAACTGTTTGGGGCAATTCTGGAGTACCAGAATGTATGTCATTTTTGGCCAATTCTAGAGCACCAAAATTGTAGACTATTTTGGTTAATTCCAGAGTACCAGAATTATTGACTGTTTTGGTCAATTCTGGAGTACAAGAATTGTTGACCCTTTCGGTCAAATCCGGAGTTCCAGAATTGTTGACAGTTTTGGTCATTTTCGGAGCACCAGAATTGTTGACCGCTTTTGGTCAATTCCAGAGCACCAGAATTGTAGACCATTTTGGTCAATTCAGGAGTACCAGAATTGTTAACTGTTTTGGGTCAATTTCAGAGTACCATAATTGTTGACCGTTTTCGTCAATTCCGGAGCAGCAGAATTGTTGACTGTTTTGGTCAATTCCAGAGTACCAGAATTATTGACCGTTTTTGGTCAATTCCGGATTACCATTATTGTTGACTGTTATTGTCAATTTCCTAGTACCATAATTGTTGACCGTTAGGGTCAATTGCGGAGTACCAGAATTGTTGACCGTATTGGTCAATTCCGGAGTATCAGAATTGTTGACCGTTTTGGTCAATTTCTGAGTACCAGAATTGTTGACCGTTTTGGTAAATTCCGGAGTACCATAATTGTTGACCGTTTTGGTCAATTCCGGAGCTGCAGAATTGTTGACCGTTTGGGTCAATTTCGGAGTACCAGAATTATTGACCGTTTTTGGTCAATTTCGGATTACCATTATTGTTGACTGTTACTGTCAATTTCATAGTACCATAATTGTTGACCGTTAGGGTCAATTGTGGAGTACCAGAATTGTTGACCGTATTGGTCAATTCTGGAGTATTAGAATTTTTGACCGTTTTGGTCAATTCCGGAGTCCCAGAATTGTTGACCATTTTGGTCAATTCCGGAGTACCATAATTGTTGACCGTTTTGGAAAATTTTGGAGTACCAGAATTGTTGACCGATTTTTGTCACCTCCGGAGTACCAGAATTACTGACCATTTTGGTCAATTCCAAAGCACCAGAATTGTTAACCGTTTGGGACAATTCCGAAGTACTAGAATTATTGAACGTTTTGGTCAATTTCGGAGCACCAGAATTGTTGACCGTTTTTGTTAAATTCTGGAGTACCAGAATTATTGACCGTTTTGGTCAATTCCGGAGCATCAGAATTGTTGACCGTTTTGGTCAATTCTGGAGCACCAGAATAGTTGACCTTTTGTGGTCAATTCTGGAGTACCAGAATTGTTGACCGTTTTGGTCAATTCAGGAGTAATTATTGACCATTTTTGGTCAATTCTAGAGTACCAGAATTGTTGACCGTTTTGGTCAATTCCAGAGCACCAGAATTATTAATCGTTTGGGTCAATTTCGGAGTACTAGAATTTTTGACCGTTTTGGTCAATTTCGGAGGATCAGAATTGTTGACCGTTTTTGTTCAATTCCAGAGTACCAGAATTATTGACCGTTTTGGTCAATTCCAGAGTACCAGAATTGTTAACCGTGTTTGTCAATTGCGGATCAGCAGAATTGTTGACCGGTTTGGCCAATTCCGCAGTACCAAAATTGTTAACCGTTGTGGTAAATTCCGAAGCAGCAGAATTGTTGACCATTTTTGGTCAATTTCGGAGCACCAGAATTGTTGACCGTTTTGGTCAATTCCGGAGTACCAGATTTGTTGATCATTTTGGTCTATTCAGGAGAACTAGAATTGTTGACCGTTTTTTGTCAATTCCGAAGTTCCAAAATTGTTGACCGTTTTGGTCAATTCCGGAGCATCAGAATTATTGACCGTTTTGGTCAACTGCGGAGTACCAGAATTGTTGACTGTTTTGGTCAATTCTGGAGTACCAGAATAGTTGACCGTTTTGGTCAATTCTGGAGCACTAGAATTATTAACCATTTTTTGTCAATTCCGGAGTACCAGAATTGTTGACCGTTTTGATCAATTCCGGTGCACCAGAATTGTTAACCATTTTGGTCAATTCTGGAGTACCAGAATTGTTAACCGTTTTGGTCAATTTCGGAGTACCAAAATATTTGACCGTTTTGGTCAATTCCGAAGCACCAGAATTGTTAACCGTTTTTTGTCAATTCTGAAGTACCAAAATTATTGACCGTTTTTAATCAATTTTGGAGTACCAGAATTGTTGACCGTTTTGGGCAATTTCGGAGTACCAGAATTGTTGACCGTTTTGGTCAAATCCGAAGTTCCAGAATTTTTGACCGTTTTGGTCAATTCCGGAGCACCAAAATTGTTGACTATTTTTTGTGAATTTCGGATACCAGAATTGTTGACCGTTTTGGTCAATTCAGGAGGACCAGAATTGTTGACCGTTTTGGTTAATTCCAGAGCACCAGAATTGTTGACCGTTTTGGGTCAATTCCGGAGTGCCAGAATTGTTTAACATTTTATGTCAATTCTAGAGTACCATAATTGTTGATTGTTTTGATCAATTTCGGAGCACCAGAATTGTTAACCGTTTTAGTCAATTCCGGAGTACCAAAATAGTTGAACGTTTTGGTCAATTTCGGAGCACAAGAATTGTCACCGTTTTTGGTTAATTACGGGATACAAGAATTGTTGACCGTTTTGGTCAATTCCGGAGCTGTAGAATTGTTGACTATTTTGGTCAATTCTGGAGTACCAGAATTGTTGATCATTTTGGTCAATTCCGGAGTACCAGAATTGTTGACCGTTTTTGGTAAATTTCGGAGCACCAGAATTGTTGACCGTTTTAGAAAATTCCAAAGTACAAGAACTGTTGACCGTTTTTGGTCAATTTTGGAGGACCAGAATGGTTGACCGGTTTGATCAATTTCGGAGCACCAGAATTTTTAACCGTTTGGGGCAATTCCGGAGTACCAGAATGCATGACATTTTTGGTCAACTCCGGAGCACCAGAATTGTAGACCATTTTTTATCAATTCCGGAGTACCAAAATTATTGACCGTTTTGGTCAATTCCGGAGTACAAGAATTTTTAACCGTTTTGGTCAAATTCGGAGTTCCAGAATTGTTGACCATTTTGGTCATTTCTGGAGCACCAGAATTGTTGACCGTTTTTGGTCAATTTCGGAGCACAAGAATTGTAGACCGTTTTGGTCAATTCCGGAGTACCAAAATTGTTGACCGTTTTAGTTGATTTTGAAACTCCAGAATTGTTGACTGTCTTGGGTCAATTCTAGAGTACTATTATTGTGACCGTTTTGGTCAATTCCGGATAGCAGAATTGTTAAATGTTTTGAACAATTCTGGAGTATCAGAATTATTGACCGTTTTGGTCAATTACAGAGTACCAGAATTTCGGAGGACCAGAATTGTTGACCGTTTTTGTTCAATTCTGGAGTACCAGAATTATTGACCGTTTTGGTCAATTCCGGAGTACCAGAATTATTGACCGTGTTTGTCAATTTCGGAGCAGCAAAATTGTTTACCGTTTTGGTTAATTTTCAAGCACCAGAATTGTTGACCGTTTTGGGTCAATTCCAGAGTACCATAATTGTTGACCGTTTTAGAAAATTTTAGAGTAGCAGAATTGTTGACCGTTTCGGTCAATTTCAGAGTACCAAAATTGTTGACCGTTTTGGTCAATTTCGGAGTACCAGAATTGTTGAACGTTTTGGTCAATTTCGGAATACCAGAATTGTTGACCGTTTTGGTAAATTCTAGAGCACCAGAATTGTTGACCGTTTTTTGTCAATTCAAGAGTACCAGAATTGTTGACCGTTTTGGTCAATTCCGGCGCACCAAAATTGTTAATTGTTTGGGTCAATTCCGGAGCACCAGAATTATTGACCGTTTTGATCAATTCCGGAGGAGTAGAATTATAGACAATTTTTGGTCAATTTTGGAGTACCAAAATTGATGACTGTTTGGATCAATTGTGGAGTACCAGAATTGTTAACCGTTTGGGTCAATTTCGGAATACGAAAATTGTTGACTATTTTGGTCAATTCCGGTGCACCAGAATAGTTGACCATTTTTTGTCAATTTCGAATTACCACGGTTGTTGACCGTTTTAGTCAATTCCGGAGCAGCAGAATTGCTGACAATTTTTTGTTAATTCCGGAGTATCAAAATTGTGGACCCTTTTTGATCAATTCCATAGCAGCAGAATTCTTGTCCGTTTTGGTCAATTCGGGAGTATCAGAAAAGATGACTGTTTTGGTCAACTCCGGAGCACCAGAATTGTTTACCGTTTTTGGTCAATTCCGGAGTACCAGAATTGTTGGCCATTTTTGGTCAATTCTGGAGTACCAAAATTGTTGACCGTTTTGGTCAATTTCGGATCACCAGAATTTTTAACCGTTTTGGTCAATTCCGAAGTACCACAATTGTTGACCGTTTTGGTCAATTACGAAGCACCAAAATTGTTGACTGTTTTTTGTCAATTTCAGACTACCATAATTGTTGACCGTTTTTTGTCAATTTCAGACTACCATAATTGTTGACCGTTTTGCTCAATTCCGGTGCACCAGAATTGTTGGCCGTTTTTGGTCAATTCCGGAGTAACAGAATTGTTGACCATTTTGGTCAATTCTAGAGACCAGAATTGTTGACCATTTTGATCAATTTCGGAGTACCATAATTGTTGACCGTTTTGGTAAATTCTGGAGTACCAGAATTGTGGACCATTTTTTCAATTCTGGAGTATCAGAATTGTTGACCGTTTTGATCAATTTCGGAGCACCAGAATTGTTAACCGTTTGAGTCAATTCCGGAGTACCAAACTTGTTGACCGTTTTGGTCAAATCCGGAGTTGTTAACCGTTTCTTGTCAATTCCGGAGTGCCAGAATTATTTACTGTTTTGATAAATTCCAAAGTACCAAAATTGTTGACCGTTTTGGTTAATTCCGGAGCCCCAAAATTGTTAACCGTTTTGGCCAATTTCGGAGTATGAAATTATTGACCGTTTGTGTCAATTCCGGATTTTCAGAATTGTTGACCGTTTTGGTCAATTTCGGAGCACCAGAATTGTTGACTGTTTTGGTAAATTCCAGAGTACCAGTTTTGGTCATTTCTGGAGTACCAGAATTGTTGACCGTTTTTTGTCAATTCCGGAGTACCAAAATTGTTGACCGTTTTGGTCAATTCTTGAGTACCAGAATTGTTGACCGTTTTGGTCAATTCTGGAGCACCATAATTGTTGACCCTTTTTGGTCAATTCCAGAGTATCAAAATTATTGACCGTTTTGATTAATTTCGGAGTAGCAAAATTGTTGACTATTTTGGTCAATTCCGGAGTACCAGAATTATTGACCGTTATGGTCATTCCAGAGTACCGAAATTGTTGACCGTTATGGTCTATTTAGGAGTACCAGAATTGTTGACCATTTGGGTTAATTCTGGAGTAACATAATTGTCGACCGTTTTGGTTAATTCCGGAGCAGCAGAATTGCTGACCGTTTTGGTCAATTCCGGAGCACCAGAATTGCTAACTGTTTGGGTCAATTCAGGAGTACCAGAATTGTTGACCATTTGGGTCAATTCCGGAGTACCACAATTGTCGACCATTTTGGTTAATTTCGGAGCTCCAGAATTGTTGATCTTTTTCGGACAATTACGGAGTACCACAATTGTTGACCGTTTGGGTCAATTCTGGAGTTCAAAAATTGTTGACCGTTTTGGTCAATTCCGGTACACCAGAATTGTTGGCCGTTTTTGGTCAATTCCGGAGTTCCAGAACTGTTGACCGTTTTGGCCAATTCCAGAGCAGCAGAATTGTTGACCATTTTTGCCAATTCCGGAGTACCAGAATTGTTGACCGTTCTGGCCAATTTCGGAGTACCATAGTTGTTGACTGTTTTGGTCAATTCTGGAGCACCAGAATTGTTGACAGTTTTTTGTTAATTCTGATATACCAGAATTGTTGACCGTTTTGGTCAATTCCGGAGCACCAGAATTGTTAACCGTTTGGGTCAATTTTGGAGTCCCAAAATTGTTGACCGTTTTTTATCAATTCCGGAGTATCAGAATGGTTTACCATTTTGGTTAATTCCGAAGCAGCAAAATTGTTGACTATTTTTGTCAATTACGGAGTGCCAGAATTGTTAGCCGTTTTAGTCACTTCCGGAGCACCAGAATTGTTTACCATTTTTGGTCAATTTCGGAGTGCCAGAATTGTTGACCGTTTTGGTCAATTTCGGAGTACCAGAATTGTTGACCGTATTGGTTGATTCCGGTTCCCCAGAATTGTTGACCGTTTTGGGTCAATTCCGGAGTAACATAATTGTTGACCGTTTTGGTCAATTCCGGAGAAGAAGAATTGTTGACCATTTTGGTCAATTCCGGAGCAGCAGAATTGTTGACCATTTTTGGTCAATTCCGGAATACCATAATTGTTGACCGTTTTGGTCAATTTTGGAGTACCTGAATTGTTGACCATTTTGGTCAATTCCGGAGCACCTAAATTGTTGACCGTTTTGGTCGATTTCGGAGCACCTGAATTGTTGACCGTTTTTGGTCAATTCCGGAGTACCAGAATTATTGACCTTTTTGATCAATTCCAGAGTATCAGAATGGTTTACCGTTTCGGTTAATTCTGAAGTAGCAGAATTATTGACTGTTTTGGTCAATTCCGGAGTACCAGAATTGTTGATCGTTTTGGTGACTTCCGAGCACCAGAATTGTTTACCGTTTTTAGTCAATTCCGGAGTATCAGAATAGTTGACTATTTTGCTCAATTCCGAAGTAACATAATTGTTGACCGTTTTAGTTAATTTCGGTGCCCCAGAATTGTTAACCGTTTTGGGTCAATTCCGGAGTAACATAATTGTTGCTCATTTTGGTCAATTCTGGAGCAGCAGAATTGTTGACCGTTTTGTTCAATTTCGGAGCACCAAAATTGTTGACCATTTTTTGTCAATTTCGGAGTACCAGAATTGTTGACCGTTTTGGTCAATTTTGGAGCAGTAGAATTGTAGACCGTTTTGGTCAATTCCGGAGTATCATAATTATTGACCATTTTTATCAATTTCGGAGTACCAGAATTGTTGACCGTTTTGGTCAATTCTGGCGCACCAGAATTGTTGACCGTTTTTTAGCAATTTCGGAGTACCATAATTGTTGACCGTTTTGGTCAATTTCGCAGCGGCAGAATTGTAGACCATTTTCGTCAATTATGGAATACCAATATTTTTGACCGTTTTGGTCAATTTCGGAGGACCAGGATTGTTAACCGTTTTTGGTCAATTCCGAGTAACCGAATTGTTGACCGATTTGGTCAATTCCGGAACAACAGAATTGTTAACCATTTTTTATCAATTCGAGAGTACCAGAATTGTTGACCGTTATGGTCAATTCTGGAGCAGCAGAATTGTTGACCGTTTTGGTCAATTCTGGAGCATCAGAATTGTTGACCATTTTGGTCAACTCCGGAGCACCAGAATTGTTGACCATTTTTGGTCAATTCTAGAGGAACAGAATTGTTGACCGTTTTGGTCAATTCCAGAACACATGAATTTTTTACCGTTTGGGTCAATTTCGGAGTACCAGAATTGTTGATCGATATGGTAAATTTCAGAGTTACAGAAATCTTAACCGTTTGGGTCAATTCCGGAGTGCCAGAATTGTTGACCGTTTCGGTCAATTCCGGAGCACCAGAATTGTTTATCATTTTGGTCAATTCCAGAGAAACAGAATTATTGACCGTTTGTTGTCAATTCCGGAGTACCAAAATTATTGACCGTTTCAGTCGATTCCGGAGTACCAGAATTGTTGACCGTTTTGGTCAATTTTGGAGCACCAAAATTTATGATCGTTTTTAATCAATTTTGAAGGACCCGAATTGTTGACCGTTTTGGTCAATTTTGGAGCACCAAAATTATTGACCATTTTTTGTCAATTCCGGAGTACCAAAATTATTC
>JAOVVI020010407.1:0-13093 GCA_028571085.2 Nepenthes alata
TAATTTTTTTTACTTTAACGATTGAAAGTTGATGTAGCATAACATTTCAAACAATAATTACGCTAATTTGAACATGCGGACGGTTGACATTCAAGTTATATATAAAGACCCTCCTAGTTTCATTTTTTGGGTCGGGGGATAATGGAAACAGTGAGAATTGGATCGATTCAAATGTAGCATGTGGAAGGATAAGAAACCCAAATGAACGCCCTAATGAAAGACATCTCTAAACCTATGAGGCAATTGGCGCAATAGATAAGCCAAAGATGCTACCTGAATAGTCGAACATTTAAGGATCATAATAGCTTACTTAATAAATTACTTCAGACGGTAACTGCACCGATTCAATACCAAGAAGCCTGGCAGCATTGCCACTAAATGAAGGCAACCTGTTACACAAACAAGTAATACTCCTTACTATTAAATAGGCACTATACCCATACATTGATTTAAGGTTGCTGCCAACCAAAACATACATCTCACTATAAATGAACCTCTTTCCCCTGCAGGAGAAAGGGAGGGACGTAAAATATGAGAAAGGAAAAAAGAAATTATGCAAAATGAGTGCACAAGTGTAAAAGATACTCTACAAAAATGAGTGCACAAGTACAAAACACACTCAACAAAATGGGTTCACTACAATTAAAGTCACTCTATCGGCTGAGTGTATAAAAATGAGTACCTGTTTGGGTTCGACCCAAATACATACAACCTGACATAGTAGAATAAAATCTAAACCCTCCTATAAACTATCAACCATCAAAATTATGAGTACAAAAAATATAATAATATACAATAGAAAATTTTTTCAATTAGGAAAAAAATTACATAATAAATTTTAAATAAATGTATTATAAAAGTGTCGGTTACTAGAACCCATTACGAAATTCTTTCACTATAATTTTTTTTTAAAAAATAGGTAATACAACCCCCATCAACACACCTATCAACCCACAAGAAAAATACAACGAGAAAGAAGAGTAACTAAATAAAAATACACTATTAAAATCACCTCTAAAATAACGTATCCAATCGTAACGAATAATAAAACTCAAATCAAACATTTACTAAATATTGAATATCTTCCTTTTTTCTCTCTTTCTTTGCCCCATTTCTGTGCAGTGCTCATTGTGTGAAAATGACTTCAAAATTAGCACATTTTATATTACAAACGGTGCTCAAGTGCCCGTATGACCCAGCTTGAGTGCAAGCACCGTTGGAATCGATGCTCGAATGTGCCATCTTTGGATTTCGCGCCTGAAATGTCTCGAGCGTATCTTAGGCGCATGCCCCATGGAATCCACACCTAAGGCGCACCTTAGGCATGACCCCGTATTAGCTATTGGTCGCACACTAGAACACCTTGATTCTCATACGAACCTCATACAACCTTTCCATGACCTTTTATTTGTTATGATATCCATAATGGATTGAGTAAAACCCAACAGTATCGCCCTCCAATTGAACACTCTTTCCCATCTATCATACATTCTCTCACTCATTTTCTTACATATTTTTTATTTAAGTAGAAATATTTCTAATTTTAGTGTCAAAAGATATATTATAAAGCAAGTCCCATATACTTTTAACTTTTTATTTGTCTAATTATGGTACGTAAAATTTAAATTTAAGATTAAAAAAATCAAAACCATTTTATTCGAGCACTCATATGTGACAATACAACTTCCTAATTAATACAACAATTCCGATCATCGAAATATATCTAGTAATATTAGTTGGAGGAATTTAAACTGAGGAATATTTGTTTTACTCTCATTTTATTAAAAAAATAAATCTATGGTTGTTAGTTTATTTTTTTTAATAATTGTAATTCTTTTGTTGTAGTAACAAGTAGAAAGATTATATGAAATGTTGTGATAAATTTATTTTTCCAAACCTTAAACACAGCGATGAAAGCCCCCTTCTGAGCAACACTCGGCAGCATTTGAAATGGAAATGAATTTTTTTTAATTAAAAAAATAAATAAAAATAAATAAATATATATATATATAATAAAAATCGAATGGCAAACATTCTTGCGAGCGTGTCAGACACTGTCGTCGATATTGAAAAATCAAAGTCCGGGCCCACAGTAGAAAGCATGGACAGATACTAAATTAAATCCAAAAAGAAAAGCGCCGATTTTAGATGGACTTTGTCGCGGGCCCCACCCCCAAAATACCTTTTTGACCAGAAGTCAAAATCGTATCCCTCTATTTCTCCCGTTGGCTCCCACAAAATATTTGATAATTAGAATATACTAATTTAAATAAATTAAAACATTAGTAGCAGTTTAATATTTTTAAATTTTTTTAAAAAAATTATTTCATATTATTTTTAATAAAATAAGATAATATTTTAGTAGCAAACACTAATGCCTAACTTCTTCTGTTATAATAAAGATAACTCAAGATTATTATATTTTGGTGGATATTACAGTAGAACTTTTATAATAAACTTGATAGATGCTGCCATAAATGAGCTTACCTGGGAACCAAGTCACTGAAGGGAAAATGGCCGAGAAAGAGGCAGCCCACAACACGACCTCATGAGTTCGACAGCTAGGCAGGGATGCGATATATCCAGATAGGTCGACCAGAGATTGCTCGATAGGAAATAGACAATTAAAGCTGATTTATGGGGATCCCTCCTACTCACCAACCGACAAGCAACACAGCTCAGCTCGCAAACAATACTTCCCATAATTGCCTAGGATCACAAATCCCCCCCAAATAGCAGTTACGGCTCAATAAATATTTCTAAAAATCGTCATTGATTACGCATCACTCACCGAACGGTAATTATGACTCAGCGAACCTTCTCGGAAGGATATTGCCATCCGGCAACCTCTACGATCGCCCACATAAAGGAAAGAATGTCCCCAAGTAGTCACGGTTACCATATTTACCCGCACACGATCACTAAAATAACATAGCAGATCCACCAAGGTGACCCATAGCTAGTCATGGTACCCAAATAATGCCAGACTGGCTCCAACATTATAAATACCCCTTCTTATGCGGGATTGATCAAGCAATCATTACCCTCCAAAGCCCCCAGAAGATCGAAGCACTCTCTCCCACTCTTGAGCCATTCATCCCCAAGTACACTCTCACTAAAAGTTACTTCCCGCCGAGCACACTCATTAGAGAACCGTCCTCTAACCAACACACCAAACTCTCACCCGTGTATCAACATCATTCAAACCTTCCATCCTTCCTACCATCGTTAAAAGATTATTAACTTAAGCGTCAAAAGATATATCGAAAATTGAGTTTCGTCAATTCTAACCTGTTATTTATTCGTTGTATTACGTAGAACTCTGATTAGTAGAGACGAAGATTAGACACACTTCGATTCGTCCCACCATTAAAACTCATGTGGCTCCCTAATTCATACGATAATTCGAATTTAGGAACGTATCAAAACTAAATTTATGTTTTCTAAATAATAATAAGATACTACTAATACTATATTTGATTTTACATACTCCTCGCCACTTAGTCAATTGGTTTAGTCTTCGGTTCCTATATTTGGATCGCTAACTTCCAAATCTCATTTTACAGTTGAATCAGATAGGCCGTATTGGGATCGTACCCAATAGAAAAAAATTGTGTAGTAGTTAATGAGAATTTTACATATAGTATTTATCTTTAATGATTGAATTATTCCTCATTACTATCCAATTGGTTATGCGTGATTTTTTTCTTTGATTTTAGGAATAGTAATATATATTTTCCTATTCGTTCAAGATTTAAGTCACTGAAATTTTAATATATACTCTTTAGTCAATTATCGAGAATGATTGATATCTATTCAAACATTCAAATGACCAAGCTTAAAAGCTCCCATATCAATAGTGGGCTCATTAAGTGAAAATAAAAAACAAGCAAACAAACAAGACGATAACAACAGTTACTTATACGACAGTAAGAGCGAATTTATTTAAAAAAAAGAAAACAACTCTATTTCCTCATGAATAAAACCGAGCTGGACTTTACAATGAATTTTTTTATTAGAATCTGAGACTGACTAGACCATACAATGTGAACGGGTGATGTTGAAAGCTCCATATTGAGGCCGAATTGAAAAATAGAGCCTGAGTTTAGCTCTTTGGGTGCTGAGATGAAGTCACAATGGACTTTTCACTAGAAATGAAGACTGACTGATCGGCACCGAGCAGACCAATTTCAAAATTACAGCATATCTCATCCGTTATCATTACATCAAATCTCATCATGTATCCCTCAACTACTACTGTTAGTGAATAGAACACTTTGTATGGAACCCACACGATAGTGTAAAGTAGCCAATACAGTCGGCGATTTAGCCTAATCACAGGCAAAAGTGACTTGCGTTTTCAAGCCAGCTGAAAATAATTTAATGGCATGTCGCTGGGTAAGTTAGTTGTTAATGTGACGGACCGTATTTTCTAACCAAAATTTGACAGAGTTTTGGTATTAAAATGACCATCATACAGAAACAACCTATACAAATTCATGCACAGTATACATATACACATCCACACATCACAATACAAGATTCAAAAGTCACAAAACTATATGTGGCGCCAACGTCATAATCTCGGTACGACGTTAGTTTAGACAAGATGTTACTAGGTACCCAAAACAATCATAGTAACCTGCAAAAATATATACATCCAGCAAAACACAACGAATACAAATATATCATCATCATACACATACATCTATATATACAAAACCATCAAGATATACAAATGAGTTCTATAAAATACAAAACTACGAAAATTAAGTCCTCAATGGTCTCCTCCAAGTCTCCATGCCTTGCCAATTCCTAATCTTCACTCTGCCTTATCTGGCATATGTGTATACTCATTTAAAGGAATGATAAATAGTAAGGAGTGGGTAAAATACTCGATAAGGCATAATATAACAAGAATAATAATCAATATATGTAAAATAAAGCAAAGGAATGGAGTAATGGCAGAGTATGAATGATAAATGTCAAAATGAGCGAATACCATTTCGGATACATTTTTCTTTCTCATTTTATTTCTAATTCTTTTAGATTCTAAAACATACAGAATACTTATTATTATTACGGATCAAGGCCAGTAGGCCTTACCAGCTAACAGTGCAGTCGAATGAGAAAATGAGTGTATTTGTTTCTACACATTCTAAAGTGCAAACACGCGTAATTCAATACACTGTGGTGAGCAGTATACTTTTAACCCGATATATAGGGTCATAAACATATGCTACAATGTCTCTTGTGGTCCATAGACAATCCTCATACTTTCAAAATAATACCTAAGGTATGTCAAAAAACACTAACATCTGAAATATAAATTCTTGGTCCAATTTTATATTTACTTATTCTTTAAAAAATTTTATACTCATTTATAACACTTAACTCTCACTCTAGGAGAACAATTCATCAAACGTATCATATCATAGAATATTTCCTCTTATCTTTTTTATCATTTGCATGATTCTCATGAATTTAAGTTTCACATGATTTAAATTACATGTATAATGAGAATAAAGTATGAGAAAAATTAGAAATTTCTTACCACCGTATGCCAAACATAATTTTAAAACTTTCAGATAATATTTTCCTTTACAAATACATATAACGCAATTCTCAAAGCATATAAGAGTTGGTATTAATAATGTACATGTGAGTAAATATCCCAATTCACATCACATAATATTCCAGTTTACATAAAATTAACGTATACGAAATATATATGAATAAATATCAAATAATTAAAATACCCACATCCATATAATTAGGGTTTCAAGTTTTTAAATCCAAATCATACATAAAATAAAACGGGTAAAAGCCATAGGGTGCGAGTTAGGGCTTTGGATGACAAAATACGATATAAATCTTACAAATAGGACATAAAATTGGAATATATATATTCAATACATTGGTATCACAAAAATAAAAGTATGGTTGGGTATCGGGACAAAAATATCTAAAGGAATCAGGATGGACAGTGCAAAAAGAGAAAAAAAATGTTATGAGTATACTTATCTCGATTCGATCTATAACTTTTCTAACTAACTCGAGGTCTGATTTGAACTTAGAAGCCTTGATTTCCACCTCTCCTTTTCCTTTCGCTCTCTCTCT
Source organism: Nepenthes alata (assembly GCA_028571085.2). NCBI lineage: Eukaryota > Viridiplantae > Streptophyta > Magnoliopsida > Caryophyllales > Nepenthaceae > Nepenthes > Nepenthes alata. Next base: position 6,121 of record JAOVVI020010407.1, read on the forward strand.
CCCTCTTCTCTTTCTTTGGACCGTTGCGAAATGACACATAAAAATCCCAAATGTGTTTTTATATTCAGACTGGCGCTCGAGTACTGTTGGAGTGCTAGTCGGGTGTCAGCGCATCCAAAGGGCCGCACTCGAGCAGACTTTGGGCGCTCATTAGGAGAACCTTTTTGACAGCCCACGCCCGGGTGCTCTCGATTACGGGCCCATACGCACCCTGAGCACGCCTCGGGTGCCACCTGGGCGTCGGGCCTCCCGACTTCTCTTTATACTTTTAAAGTTAATTTTTCACGTATACTTAAACCGATCCTTAATTATATTATCTTAATTACCTCCTAATTACTACATTTAAAATCCGAAACCTTACAGTTAATTCATCTGGTAATTATTATGTTGACTCACTAATATATATGAATTTATAAGATACCACGTTAATAAAGTGTATTCAAGTGATGTTTCAATTATTTTGTAAATAATTGAAGTAGTCACGGGATGTAAATACTTAGATATTTACACTTTGATAATTTGATTATAGCTTTTTTGTCAAAGTTATTTACTTTGTTGACCATAGCATCACCTCTAAAACTTGAAATCTCTTCCACTCGCACGCACAAACACCAACTAACATTGAAGGCCAGTAATTACACCCCCAGCTTTTCTTATTCTTTGTCACGTTCCCTCCCCATTACTTTAGTCTTATTTAATAAACCTAAAGAAAGGACCCCACTTTTGCTAGAGCTTTTTCTCTTATGCATGCTTTGGCAACATGTAATCCTCATCATACTAAGCGCACCTATGCACTCTGCCCCCTCTCCCTCTCTAGTCAATCCTCTTTCCTGTACTCCTCTTTCCCTTTCCTTTCCCCATGCTTTCCTCCTCCATGATGTTTAATTCTAATCTCTCTTCTCCCCAGCTCTCTGTGACGCCCTGAAAATTACCTCTTCATCCATGGAGAGCAAGAGATTTCCACTTGCCCTAGGCATTTCAGTTCTACTGGTTGCGTCAATGGTGTATTCAGTCCTCACTGTTGACCAATTGGGGATAAAGCACGACGCAGAAGCTCTTTTGATGCTGAAGAAGATGATCGACAAGGATCCTGATGGAGCCGTATCAGGGTGGCAATTGAGCAAAAGCCCATGCAAGTGGAGTGGAGTTTCATGCAATGATCTCGGACGAGTGAGCCAGCTCGATCTCAGCTGGTCCTATCTCGTGGGCACAGTCTCTTTTGAGCCTCTGGCCTCCTTAGATATGCTCGTTTCCCTCAACTTATCAGCCAACTATCTCTACATTAACACCACCACGAATTTGCTCAAACTCCCATATGCCATCCAGCAGCTCCAACTATCTTCCGCGGGGTTGGAGGGCCCGCTTCCACCGCGCCTATTTGTTGAGTGCCCGAATCTAACGTACGTTGATCTTTCTGAGAACAATTTAACTGGATTCCTCCCCGATACTGTGCTGTCATCCTCCACTTCGGCTTCTTCGGATGGAAGTAAGTTGCAGTTTCTGGACCTGTCTTCTAACAAGATATCAGGACCTGTTTCGGACATGAGAATCGATAGCAGTTGGTGCAATTCGTTGACAGAACTCGACTTGTCTCGAAATCAACTGAGTGGCTCCATACCCCTGTCCTTGTCAAACTGCAGCAGCCTCAAGAGATTGAATCTGTCTAATAATCTGTTAACCGGTGAAATCCCACAAAGATTATTCTTTGGGAAGCTCAAGAGCTTAGAGAGATTAGATCTCTCCCATAATTATCTCACCAGTTCAGTTCCCAGTGAGCTGGGGGATGCCTGTGGTTCCCTTATAGAGCTAAGGCTGGCTTACAACAATCTCACAGGTTCGATTCCGACCACACTCTTTTCATGTTCCTGGCTCCAAGTGCTCAATTCAGCCAACAACAACCTTTCAGGACCATTTCCAGATTCAATCCTTCATAGTATGGGATCCATCGAGACTTTGATGCTCAGCAACAATGCCATTTCTGGGCCATTTCCAGCTTCCATTTCTTCATGCAAGAAGCTTCGAGTGGTTGATTTCAGCTCCAATAAACTCTCTGGCTCTATCCCGCTCGATATTTGCCCAGGAGCAGCATCGTTGCAAGAGCTAAGGCTGCCGGATAACCTCATCTCTGGACACATTCCAGGCGAAATCTCAAAATGCTCTCAGCTAAGGACCGCAGATTTCAGCCTAAACTACCTCACTGGCTCAATTCCGCCAGAGATTGGCCAGCTGCAGAATCTGGAACAGCTATTTGCTTGGTACAACACCCTTGAAGGTGAAATCCCACCAGAAATCGGCCAGTGCAGCAGTCTTAAGGATCTTATCCTTAACAACAACTTGCTTGGTGATGGAATCCCGAAGGAATTGTTTAATTGCAGAAATCTAGAATGGATATCCCTAACTGGAAATAGACTCACAGGCCAAATTCCACCGGAATTCGGCCTATTAACCCGCCTTGCCGTCCTCCAGCTGGCAAACAACAACTTCACCGGAGACATACCCGGAGAGCTGGCTAACTGCAGCAGCCTGGTATGGCTGGATTTCAACACCAACAAGTTGACTGGGGAGATCCCACCTCATATTGGCCGACAGCTAGGCGCCAAAGCAATCACCGGAATCCTCTCCGGAAATACTCTGGTTTTCGTTCGGAACGTCGGTAATTCGTGTAAAGGCGTCGGAGGTTTGCTCGAGTTCGCCGGGATTCGGCCGGAAAGACTGCTTCAGGACCCGACTCTAAGGACCTGTGATTTTACCAGATTGTATTCAGGTCCAATTCTCAGCCTTTTCACGCAGTACCAAACTCTGGAATATCTTGATTTGTCTTATAACGAACTCCGTGGCAGAATTCCGGAAGAGTTCGGAGAAATGGTGGCTTTGCAAGTCCTCGAAATCTCGCACAATCAATTATCGGGAGAAATTCCGACTTCCCTAGGCCAATTGAAGAATTTAGGTGTTTTCGATGCTTCTCACAACAGATTACAAGGAATAATTCCGGATTCATTCTCAAATCTCTCCTTCCTCGTCCAAATTGATCTTTCAAATAACCAATTGACGGGACAAATCCCGGCGAGGGGACAACTCAGCACGCTCCCGGCTACACAGTACGCCAACAATCCTGGACTCTGCGGCGTCCCACTTCCGCCTTGTCGGGACAATGAATCGCCGCCGTCCTCTGATTATGGCGGTGGAGAAAGAAGAAAGCGAAAGCCGCCCTGGTCCAAAAACAGCAATATTGTCCGAGGCATTCTGATTTCTGTCGCTTCATTTTTCCTCTTGACAGTGTGGGCGGTCGTGATGCGGGTGAGATGGCGGAAAGTGGCTGCGGAAGCGAATATGCTAAAGAGTCTCCACGCTTCTCGGGCAGCGACGACGTGGAATATCGACAGGGAGAAGGAGCCGCTGAGCATCAACGTCGCCACGTTCCAGAGGGAGCTGCGTAAGCTGAAGTTCTCGCAGCTCATCGAGGCCACGAACGGCTTCTCCGCGGAGAGCCTGATCGGTTGCGGCGGATTCGGCGAGGTCTTCAAGGCCACCTTGAAGGACGGATCCAGCGTCGCAATCAAGAAACTCATAAGGCTAAGCTGCCAGGGGGATCGAGAGTTCATGGCGGAGATGGAAACCCTCGGAAAGATAAAGCACCGGAACCTCGTCCCCCTCCTCGGATACTGCAAGATCGGGGAAGAGCGGCTCCTTGTGTACGAATTCATGAGGTATGGCAGCCTGGAGGACATGCTGCACGGGAAGACGAAGATGATAAAAGACCGGCGAATCCTAACTTGGCAAGAAAGGAAGAAGATTGCACGAGGCGCCGCCAAGGGTCTCTGCTTCCTCCACCACAACTGCATCCCACACATCATTCACCGGGACATGAAATCCAGTAACGTCTTACTCGACCACGAAATGGACGCCAGAGTGTCCGACTTTGGAATGGCGAGGCTGATCAGCGCTCTCGACACCCACCTCAGTGTCAGCTCGCTGGCAGGGACACCGGGCTACGTGCCGCCCGAGTACTACCAAAGCTTCCGGTGCACCGCCAAGGGGGACGTGTACTCGTTCGGGGTGGTGTTGCTGGAGCTGCTGACGGGTAAGAGGCCGACCGATAAGGAGGACTTTGGGGAGACGAATCTGGTGGGTTGGGTGAAGATGAAGGCCATGGAAGGACGGGCAATGGAGGTGATTGACCCGGAGCTGGTTTCGCCCAGGAGAGAGTCTGCAAATGAATTTGAGGCGGAAGAAGTGAAAGAAATGACGAGATACCTCGAGATAACGATGCAATGCGTCGATGATTTTCCGTCTAGGCGGCCGAACATGTTGCAGGTGGTAGCCATGTTGAGGGAGCTCATATCGCCTGGCGGCAGCAGCAACAGCGGATGAATGAACACAGAATGAGATGATCAACATACGAAGCTTTCCGTTCTTCAGTCACAAGAGTGGTTTACTTTGCATGTACAAATTACATAATTTTTTTCCATGGTAAATTTATTGATATTTTCCTACTACTACTATCAGAAAGGCTAATTTTGTTCATGCAAAACATTGCAGCCAGCCAACATACCTTCTTCAGAAACCGTGCAATCTGTATCCTTACCATAAAGATTAAAGTTGTTTTATCAACCATCAACTCGGGATCGAGATTTACTCCCTCGTATATATTCCAATGTTTAAGTCTGTGAATTTTTCAAAAATAAGAAAATATGAGAGATTGAAAGGATGAGAGAAATAGATATGGAGGACTTGACTCTTGATGCATCCCTGAGTCAATATTATTGTATAGATTAGGGGACAGTGGATTGGGGTTTTATGTCCGGTCGACCTGAAGTGGAACTGGTCTCCATAATCTTGAACATAGACCCTACGCGATACAATAAATAAATAAAATGTGAAAGGATTGGTAGGACCCACTTCTTGGTATATCTTTTAATATCAAATTAGAAATATTTACAATGAAATAGAAAAATATAAGGGGAATGTGAAAATGATACTTGGATGCATGTAATGCGAGTTAAGTGTTATGCATTTGGTGGGAAGTGTCTTTTAGAAAGAATAATGCGTCGGACGGGAACGTCTTTTTAGTATTTTTTGTGGTTTGCTTTTTTTTTTTATGTCCTTCCTCCAATGCTATAGTGAAGAGATACTTATAACGTTGGTGAGCGATTTGATCTTCCCTATTTGGTGACAACCGTCCACTAAACTGTCTAAATGAATAAAAAAATATTGGTTGGTTAGCGATTATGGTAGGTTTCTTTAACGATTGGGAAGTAAATCGTGGGCTATTCTGGTTCGATAGACGATCTTATCCATCCATTTGGGCGGTCAGGGCCGACCGGAATGTTATTTGGTTCTGAGCTTATCCCCCATGCCAGGAGGCTTAAATTTCAACCTCCCAATATGTCGATTGTCCAAATGCGTGCTCCTGGTCCAACTGGCATTGTATCACATGTGTGCACCTCCAAAAACAGTATTAAATGTGAGAGACCTTGAGACACGTGCCACCTTGGAATCGTGTCAGTCATCATTTCTAGCACCGTGTGATTAATATGTTGTAGAACCCATGGGATGTTGTCACGTGTTGCGGCCATCATGAGCATGCGTCCTTTGAATTCTTCTATACGGCATCATTTCAGTCCATGGCTCATTGCTTATTCAAGCCATTCAATCTCTATTCTTTCGGTGTTTCCTTTGCTTTGAAACCTCTTAATTCTCTTCTCGCTTCGAAATATCCTCATATTTTTTCATTTTATTACTCATGGTGCCCAAAGTAAATGACATCTGTCCTCTTCTCTAACGATGAATACATGATTTTGAGCTCTATTGTGATAGAACAGATTACTTTTCTCTAATAACCTCCATTAATAATCATACCAAACTAATATCCATGATTAACTAACATAAAATTTTTGGAAAAAATCGAGCAGAGTTTCCTCTAAAAATTGGTCAAAATCATATAAATAACCTGAAAAAATACAATCTACGCAAGACATATACATAGACTATCCTCAAAATTAAATCCACTACGCATCAACAACACATTTAGAGGATCAACAAATGCTATATCATCCATAACTCCAACACAGTATTTCTAGCTACCGTATTGGATCTAAGAGAGATGTCGTTTAGGACCAAAATAAATCTAAATATCAAAAATATGTTGAAGCAACTATAATCATAAATCAACCTGCGGAAGCAAAAATAATACATTGCTCCAACAAAACACATAACATGCCATTACTATTTATATACAATTTCCTTTCACAAAATAACATATTTACTGTCGCAACAATCAAACTCCCAAAATATTTAGGGTTTCAAAACTCCGTCCCATTACTCGCTAAACTCTAACTATTCCTGTTCGATCGGTATCAACTTTATTGACTCATCTGGAGAGGGAAAAAATTATAAGAGTAAGTCAAAACCCAACAATGTACCATAAAAGTATGCAAGTGAAATATTTTTATGCAAAATATAAGTACAATAAAGCAGAAATTATGGAAATATCTGAAGAACTAAGACGTCCATGGAAACAAGAATAAAGTATAAATCAATATAAACATGTATCGAAATTCATAAATCAGTTCTAAATCTCACTTATTCTTCACAATTCTAGTTCGTTATTCTAGAGACCCAACTAGTATACACTACTAAATGATTGAGCAAATAATCGATGATAAATTATATTCAATCCACACAATCAAAGGCCAAAGGTTCGATAATATTTATTTCCATTTCATTTCACTCATGATTGAAAGGTTCAAAGGTTCGATAGTCTCTATCCTCTGATTACATCCCAATGAGGAGCGGACTACGTATCACCCCATGGATAGAGTTATCATCGATTACCACCGTAAAGTTCTAAGACATGTCGAAGAACCTTATCTAACTGTACGATAATTCTAGGTTTGATTTTCTTACCAATTTAACTTAAGTTAATGCATTTGTTCATAATTTTATAGTCAAAATTCATCATATCTAAAGGCTA
>JAOVVI020010408.1:0-13093 GCA_028571085.2 Nepenthes alata
CACCAATAGCCCCCACCCCAGCCGCCCCCACTGAAAACCCCTTGCCGTTTCCATCCATCCTCGGTGATGCCAACAACTCCGACCACCATCAGCCACCCGCATCCTTGCACGACAAGCCCCGAGGGGCACTGCAACGCAACTGCTGCACAATATACATACGGCATCGTATAACAATCGTTGAATCTAAATTTGATAGTTAAATTAAATTATTATAATAATAAGTAAATAAGTGTAAATAAAATGATTAATGAGAGTCATTAGATTTAGATCTGGTAATTGTCATACGACGTCGTACATGCATCGGACAATAGCGACGTCGCGGCGCCCTTCTTCCCTGTGCGACATTGAGTACTTCTGTCACCTGCCATCATTATTGAACACCATTCGACATACCGCGAACGATTATTAACAAACAAAAAAATTTTATATCTAATAGAATATTTATTATAATATCAGTTCACACTTTAATTTTGGTAATTTTATTTTTATGTGATATTTATTCTATTTTTTATTTTAATAATTATAGACATGTATCATATTAATTTAATAAAATGATTATAACAGAAATTTAAAGTATTCAAACCATGCCAAATTAAACTCAAATAACAATTTGCCATATATGATTGGTTTGGTTATAATTTGGATTTTTTTATCAAAATTATATGTTTCAACTTGGCTATTGCTTAACAACTTAAACCAAACTAGATCAAACCGAATGCACACATATTTTTAATAAACTAAAGATTCTATTATAATTTAAGATGTCTTGATAGCACTTAAATGAATTATGCTTCTAAAATAACTAGTAATACAAATGGTTGAATTTTTAACCCATTCAAAAGTGGAACATGTTTAAGATTGTTATTGGAGAATAAACTTATTTAAAGTTGAGATTAAAAATGGATGTATCATTAGAGTTGTAATATTTGATTTTTTATTAATAATTTATGTCATTATTATTATATGTATTGAAATAATTTAAAAAATAATTATATAATAAATTTTTTTAAAAAAATATATATTAAAAAGAATCAGATATAGCGTCTGATTGATCCCTGTCCTCATGCTTGTACGTGCTTGAAACAGCGGAAGTGCACTAAATGGTTACCTATGATGAGCTCATGCACACTTTAGATAGTGTAGCGGCACCTGATACTATAATGGCTCTCATGCGTGGTAAGGTAGAATGCAAGTGTTGAGCTCTAATACTCGAATCTTTTTTTAATTTATTTTAGATATATTTATTATTTTAAATTAATTGGATGTATCAAATTAATGATATTTTATAAAAATTTTAAAATAAATCTAAATTACGAGACTACATCAAAGGCGCACTCGAGGGCCACACTCAAGCACGAAAAGCCCAAGAGATCGTGCTCGAGCACTGGCCTGGATATAAAAGGTCCGCTGGTGGGTTGGCGTGGCAAAAGCATGTGCAAAAGCTGGAGGAGAGAGAGAACAGGAGAAAAAGGAGAGAGGAAGTGGAGTTCAGATCCTTCAGAATATTCTTTTATTAGATCTGCTTAGTATGAAATTAAGATAAGCATCCTCTAACCATATCTTTTTTTCTAATTTTGTCTCTGACAACATTTGGTTATGATTTAGAGGTTTAAAGTTTATGCATACATGTTTTTACTTAACCAGTTTATTTCTCTCTATACATGCATGAGTTTTACTAATTGTTTGGGAGATTTTTATTGAATTAATGTATATTTAAGGGTTTTTTATTTTTTAAAAAAAACATATAAATATCTAATACTATAGATTTTTGTATCATTATATATGAAAATATGTATGAAACTTATATTAGGTCGTACATTTTCACATGCATGTTACCCGGGGATTCTGGTCACTACCTCTACTATCCAATATATTATCTAGCAAGCTCCAAATGAAAAGACATTAATGGCGATAACGACTCCAGGAACTAACCGCCTTCCTTCTATGCCTTGTTACTGTTAGGGTTTGTTGCAGACAGAAAAAGAGAATCTGATGCTTTTCTCATTTGATGTGCGCTGAATCTGTTGGTACTCGTTATAATAAAAATTTCCTTATGGAATGACACGAAATCAGGGAAGAGAGTTGTTGCTGATATTGTACGGAGGTGTAGGCCCGATTGGGCCTGACCCACGTGAGGCTTGCACTTGCGTCGGCCTACTGTGGCGTCTCTGATTAATAGAAATATTGACCGTTCTTGGGAGCCAATTGACAGCCCAACTTAGCATTCCATTCAGTCAACGCCTGACTTTGACCGTTCAAGCGCACATATGGGCCCTTATGGATTTGGGTCGTTCGCCTTTTTTAGTCCAACCCACTATAGGCGTACCTATCATAGTCTTTAATTCTCAAATTTAGCATATTTTGATTTTTTAGATTTTATCTGTATCGATTAACCTTTTGAGATTTATAAATTTTGACATGATATTTAGATTTTCTCACTTTAGACGTTCAAGAATTTAACTTTATATGATTTGGACATTTAGATAATTTCATACAATTTTTATTATTTGATATTCGTATATATATTACAAACTTTACACAAAATCATAACTTGAAAAACATTATTGGAACATTTGATATCTTGGATTTCATATGTATTGACTATTTTTCGTCCTTCAATCTATTTTATGTACATACTATGCATTTTGCATAAATATATATACATAGTTAGATTGAGATTTATGATTTTATTATTTTTTTGACCATTTTAGATTAGATGGCCATGAATTACTTGTAGAATTTGAACAAAAAATATTAAAAAACTTTTAATATTTATATTTGTATTTTGGTTTGTTTTTGTGACTTATGTCAGAATATATTATATAGATAGTTTTATTGTGATTTATATAATTTGGAATCATTGTTTTGGATGAATTTTAGTACAAAATTATATTGTGATAGCTAGATATTTATTAGATGTATTCCTTACTGATATGTTTGATTTGAATAAACAGTTATATTTTATTTAAAAATCGAATAAGATTTAATTTAGTCAAATCTTATATTCATTATTAATCATTATAAATATTACATTATTAGATTTTTGTTATTGTGCTAAATTTGACTTCATATTTAAATTAATTGGGTTTAATTAATTATAAGTATTTATTATTTTTATTTCTTTACGATGATTTATTAGTTTAGAGTGGTGACAGGAGTATTGTAAACCAAATTTAAATTTAACCTTAAAGTATTGAGTAATGAATAATCTATTTTACTTAAAAAAATTTTATTACGTATTTTTTGCTACATTTGTTATGTAATTTTAAAAAGTATTTAAAATATGTGTATTACTGTTGTTATATTATTAATTATTTATATTAATTCGTATTTATATATTAATTTAAATAAATAATTTATAGATTAGCAAAATTAATATTATAAATAATATAAATTGTATAAATTAAATCAATCTATGTATTAGTAAAAATGGATAATTCATCTCAACTGATAATTTAATTTAAATTACTACAAACCTAAACCTTATTATGCAAATTACTTATGAAGAATTCTCTAATATTGGTTCCTAATTAGGAACAGAGTAAAACTATCCTCTTGGTAGACCAGGTCCTCAGTCCCCTGCATTTCCAGGCAGCTTCCAATGGTGGAAATGAACGTTAAAGTGAAGCTTCTGCTCCTCTTTGGTCAAGGTCTTGTCACAAACAGACGAAAATTCACTTGCTTTCTACGTATCGTATTTGAAAATTGGGACTTTCAACGACAATCCTCCGCACCTTTTTCCCCTTCGCCCAGCCACAACCCTAACACAAAACATGGCTTTCCTTTCTCCGTCTTCCTTCTTCTCTGCGATCATCATTCTCACCCTAATCCAACTTCAGAAATCTTTATGCACCGAAAGCATTAGTGAAGAATATGAAACCTGCAGCAAGGCGTTTCAGTGTGGAAACATCGAAAACGTAGGCTACCCTTTCTACAGCGAAAAACGGCCGGATTACTGCGGCCTTCCCGGATTTTTACTCTCCTGCGACAGTAATCCGACAATCGATATCTCGTCCCAGCAATACAAGGTTGTAGGAATCGACCCTGCATCGTCTTTTCTGTGGGTTGCTAGAGAAGATTACTGGAGCAATCATTGCCCGAAGAGTTTGGTTAATATCACCATCGATTTCAGCCATTTTAATTACGCATCATCAGATGAGAATATCACCTTTTACTATGGTTGCAAATCAAACCTATCTACATCGTCGGAATCGACCTGCACCATAAGCAGCAGCACTACCATCACTGGTTACTACTTGACAAAGAGCATGGAATCCGAACTTCAGGAAGAACTGTCTGGGTGCAGTGGCAACCTCTTCGTACCAATTCTGCAATCGGCTGTTAATTCTATAGACAAGAACCCGAATAACTGGGCGGTGGATGACGCATTGGCTCGTGGTTTTATGTTGGAGTGGGCTGCAGATAATGGAAGCTGCGATTGGTGTCGTGGACGTGGTGGCGCGTGCGGTTATGATTGGGATGGACACGAATTCGCTTGCTATTATGCAGGTGTGAATCCTCCTGACTTTTCTCTGTTCTAAAAGACTCTTTTTATTTATTTATTTATCCCGGATTAATTTGGGCTAAGGCGAGCAAACGACATCAAAGAGAAAAAAATCAAATTCTTATTCTCGAAATCCGAGTTGCCGTTAGGAGAGTAATTGAGAGTTCAGGGGAGTGTTTTTATATTTTTGACAATAATATGTTGTTATAATGTCAGCAATTTTAAGTTGATAGAGAAGGGATTTCTGATAACGGTCATTTAGGACAATTTGGGCTGCTTTTGTTTCTTTTAGAGATCTTGGTACCCGTCGATTTGCAAGTTTCTTTGGTTAACTACTGGCTTCTTCATCAACACCTCTTTTGTTTCTTCCGATAAACTTTTTTTTTTTTTAAATCCCGGATTAATTTGCGAGCAAACGGCATCTAAGAGAAAAAATATCAAAGTCTTATTCTCGAAATCCGAGTTGCCGTTAGGAGAGTAACGAACATCATTAGTTTCCACTCGCAACCGATAGAAGAGGGAGAAGTACATGAGAGAGAAAATATCGGACTCACGGTGAGGCAAGCTCACACATGACCGGTGATGAAGTTCTGGTGCTTGTCTTGCTATCTATTTGTTCTTTTATGATAAATTTATTTTCCTGCATATTGTAAACAACGCCCTTCCTCTGTTTTCTTTATTTTCTTCCACTTTGTTGTGAAATTTTTTGTAAATATGTAGCTGTTGAATCGTTGCTATTTCTATTTAGATGCTGATTCTATTGTTAAATCGTTATTTGTATACTTCTTTGTGTTCTTTTTTTTAATTTAAAATTTTCCCCTAGCTCTCTCATTCTCTCTTCGGCTGAAAACGGTGTTTTAAGCCATATTCAGCTCCTTCAATTGAATTATCCTAATAGCATGCTGCCATATTGGTGTTGTGTCTCAATGTGTCTGCTTTTCTTAGGTCTGCATGATTATAGTCATATGATGAATTTGTTAATTCAAGTATCCATTAACATTTCTAAACTTGATCATTGTTGCAGGATCGAAGTCTAAAAAAGGGCTTATCATAGGTAATATTCTTAGTCTGCTAGAAAAAAATTCGATTTGTTTCACACAATTGATTCCCTGGAATAAAATTTTAAAAAAACTTATATGAATCATCTTCAGGGAGCGTCGCTGGGATAGTCGGATTTCTCTTGGTTTGCAGTTTTTTCTTGGTTTTATGGCGGAGAAAACAGGTTATTTCCCACGCCGAAAGCAAAGACCTCGCTACTCCTCCGTTGAACAGCGGCTTTTCAACTATTCATACAACCCATTACTCCCAGAGCATTCCTTCTTATGCATCCTTGCATTCGGACCTCGAGAAAGGGAGCACCTATTTCGGTGTTCAGGTATTCAGCCACACCGAGCTTGAAGAGGCCACTAACAATTTTGACGAAGCCAGGAAACTGGGAGTTGGCGGATTTGGTGCTGTTTATTATGGTATGTTTACCCTTTCTCCATTGGTATGATTTCGATCCGGTGATTTCCGACTAGTGGTGGCGTCAGGGACGTCGCCGCGTGTGACCAGCAGCGTGGGCTGGGGACGTTGGGGCAAGCAATGATATCTTCTGCGGGTAAAATCTTTAATTAGTTGGCGTTGGTGAACAATGGTGAATAGTGGATGAGTTTTTTGGAGTTAAAGCTGAACTAATCGATAGACTAGAAAATATTTTTGGCTGATGTTTTTTAGTATATATCAAATATCAAAAAATGTAAAAATTATTTTTCATGTAAAAATCATTTTTTTCAGTAAGTTATTTTGCAGAAAGCAAACAGATTCATAATGGATTCGTCTGATTCTCCACTTCGTTTTCTTTCTCAGGCGTACTCCCAGACGGGCGTGCCGTGGCCGTTAAACGCTTATATGAGAATCATTACAAGTGCGTTGGGCAGTTCATGAATGAGATTGAGATCCTAGCTCGGATGTGCCACAAGAATCTCGTCAAACTATACGGATGCACCTCAAAGAGAAGCCGAGAACTCATGTTAGTTTATGAATATATCCCCAATGGAACAGTGGCGGATCATCTCCACGGGAAAATTTCGAGTTCTGGTTTGCTTTCGTGGCCTGTTCGGCTGAACATTGCTATAGAAACGGCGGATGCACTGGCTTACCTCCACGCCTCGGATGTTATACACCGCGACGTAAAAACTACAAATATTCTCCTCGACAATGATTTCCAAGTAAAAGTGGCCGATTTTGGATTATCACGGTTGTTCCCTAATGATGTTACACACATATCAACGGCCCCACAGGGGACACCTGGTTACCTCGATCCCGAGTATTATGATTGTTATCGTCTTACTGAGAAAAGTGACGTCTACAGCTTTGGGGTAATCTTGATCGAGCTGGTATCGTCAAAGAAGGCTGTAGACACAACCAGGCACCAGCTTGATGTTAATCTGGCTAGGATGGCTACCAATAGAATTCAAAATCAAACAACGCATGAGTTGTTCGATCCTCGTCTCGGGTTAGAGAAGGATTTCAATGTCCATGAGATGATAAAACTAGTCACTGAATTGGCTTTGCGGTGTCTACAGGAGAGGAATATGAGGCCGCCTATGGCTGAAGTTGTTAAAGTCTTGAAAGGAATACAACAACGATTATCGAGTCCCCAAAACAAAGAGGCGGTGGATGTTAAAGATGAAGATGATGCTGTGCTTTTAAAGAACGTGCCACCTCCAATTTCATCGAAAACTATTGCAAATTAGCAACCGAAATGATTTAGCTGATTTACTATAAGTAATTTTATCAGATTAATTTTTGAATTACCCTCGCATAAATTGTGATTAACCGAGGTTATTGACAGAAAAAACGACGATTATAATTGGTGTCGACGGCAGAGATTGCATTATCTGTGCAATTACTAAATTTGTGGATTGATTATGGATTATAAATTTGATAACCAAAGTAATAACATTTTGGCATTGTTTGAGGAATGTGTACATAGTAAAGGGAGCTTTTATAAATGATGTTGTATTCTTACCTATGCAACTATTTATGCATACTTGGCCGATCATGTCGGCTCTATTTACACAATTATTTTGTGACGGCCATTCTCCTTTTCCTCCTGATTCTAAGTTCATATATAGATGTATTTGCTTAGATTGTTTTTTTAGTAACGAATAATCACGACCTTTATTTGGTTGGTTTGATTCAATCTCTAAGTACGTAACCTTATCTGTAAATACTTGATGAAGCAATGTGTCTATCGATTAGCCTTATATCATGTTTTGGCATCAATATTGTTGGGTAATGCAAAAGTATTATTTCTTCCATTTGTGAAATTTAATTTAATTTTTTTTAACGAATATTTATTTATATCTCAAAAACAGTATATTATGTTTAATATGAGAGTAGAAGTATATTGTCAATTAATAATTAACAATAAAAAAAATTAATGCCACAGGCTCTTTAAAATTCAAAAATTAGAATTCATGGAGGAAATTTTGATAAAAATACAGTAATCCGACGTAACATGTCCTGTAAAATTAAAATCAAAATTTATTAGTATCATCATAATATTACAAACTTCATATTAATGCACCTATTAATATCCAAAACATTCTCATTCATTGATCTATACTAATTGGTTAATTTGAAAAAATAAATAGATTAGTAAATGTTATATTATCAAAAATGCATCACCGGTGGCTAAAAAGTGACTCCCTTAATGGGCCGTCTAGAAATCTTATATAATATAAGGGATCTTATAAATGAAATAAAAAGAGTTTAAACATGCATAGCAACCAATAAACACTCAAATAAGTAAGACCAATTTGTTACATTAATAGATTAGGACAAATACACACGATAATAGATGTGGTGACCCGAGCCTAAATAATTAACACATGGTTCAAACAGCACATGTGAACTAAAAAAATTAAAATAAAATATATTAATTTCTCATTTTTAGACTATCTCATCCTTTTAATTTAACTAAATCAGAATAAATTTCTCCATCAACCACAAGAACATACTAAAGCAAAAATAAACTCAACAAAAATATATATATAAATCTCCATACCAACTTAAACTCCTCAACCGACTATTAAAACTTTATTCTCTATCGAAACTTCTTCCTACAACACGGACGTGTTTCCTCTAAGTTAGACGCTGTCTACTTAATCTGGAGTCAAGAAAACATAAGGGTGAGACAAAGTCCAACAAGTGATAATAATCAAAAACGCCAATAATAATAACGATTTTCGAATACCAAACTACCAATATCTCAACATACTCTAACAACCTACTATATCCGAAACAGATTACAACACGTTGTAAATACGACTCTAGACAAGATAGGTCCTACTTGACCGATACATCCAAAAATAATAAGAGTGCCAATAATCAATGGTAATCCCCTGGAATCCGACATCAACGATAATTTGAGATTTTTCTGGTCCATATGTCAGCGAGAACGACTAACATAATCACTATAACAACCAATATGGATTCCACGGAATCCGAATATCACAGAATCCAAGTAAGAATACTGCCAACACAACTAATGAGATACTCACAATCATAGATTATCCCAAGAAATCTTTCGAATCTTATTCTGCCACTGTGAACCAAAGATTGCGTATATCCCCCGACAGCTAGGTACTTGCATGGCTATCCGATACTCGTAAGTTTGACCTCTGATCAAATCCATGGTCCACAGAGACTCTGCCCAATAAAGTACAGACGTCTCCCGAGCATGCTCATCATCTGACTCAACCATGACAGATGGCCTCATCTGCATGTTTATTTTTCGACTCTATCAGGTACGGAAGGTAACTCACATGTCAAACCTAACATCTCCCGCCATGATACCCACGATATCATGTCTATGATAATCACATGGCCATATGCATCCCGCCAAAACTAAGCAATGTACCTCAACCCACCAAGATACGAAAATCAGTATCAGATAAGCGTAGACCATATTAAGGTACCATAGCCTTCCATTCGAACAGATACTTTAATATTTTTATACACTCTCCTCAATTTTAACCGTAGGAAGCTAACGAATTCAAATACTCACATACCGAGTATAAAGCAAAGAAAGTTTTACAACATCAACAACAGAATGTCGTTCGTTGCTGACACAAACCGTACTCACACCATCAAATCTAATATAAAGGAACGTATCTCAGAACGTCCAAAGGAAGTACATAGATCGAGATATGATTTAAATAATCAGCTCACTACTTCACTATTTTTTTATTTTATTTCGGGGCAAGGCTTACTACTACGGCCAACATAAAATGATCACTTATTGACAAACCAAAATAAAGTAATTAATTCCAGCATAAATAATATTTTATCACATTTTATTTTATTGTATTGACATTATTATTAACAGGTTGTCCATCCACTACAACTCAAACATTCATGGTCACATTACTAGTTCTTGCACACATAATCCATTTCCACATATTTC
Organism: Nepenthes alata; assembly: GCA_028571085.2. Taxonomy (NCBI): domain Eukaryota; kingdom Viridiplantae; phylum Streptophyta; class Magnoliopsida; order Caryophyllales; family Nepenthaceae; genus Nepenthes; species Nepenthes alata. The sequence continues at coordinate 9,960 of JAOVVI020010408.1, forward strand.
ATATCCATTTTACTAAAGTTCATTCTCAATATACATTATTGCTCAATTAAACATAAATACATGTACCATATCATTCAAATTTATATATAACCACATATATACAAATATATATATATATATATATTTATATTATTATTATTATTATCTTTTATATATTTTTACTAATATACGCGAAAAATTAAGTCCACCCAATTCTAATTTTAAATTTTCTCGATAAAAATTTTTGGATATTATAATAGATTTATATATTAATAACATAAGGTTCGATTCCCCCACATGGTATATTGGGCCTTCACGTGACATTTGTGTTGGGTCCACATAGATATATAGGTTTTATTCATTGTTTGTCATATAATCAATTGGCAAAGTCATTAATATAATATAGTTAATGCGTACCTAGATTCGACTTCGAACAGATTCGGATTCACCTGGATGGTTCGACCCGACTCCATTCATTGAGTCTGAATCCTGCACACCACTAAAGTGAACAACATGTCAGTATGTCGGCGGGAGGTCGTCCCATCGAAAATACTCCAACGCTCAAGTCAGTAAAAAGCCTTTGAATCGAGGAAGGTGAACTAATGAGTAAAAGAGAGTAAAGGGAATAAGTTTGTCGGGAGTGTTGGCCTGTTGAAAATGTGAGTTTCCGCTTGCTGCTCACAGAGAGCGAGTGGAAGCGGTGTCCCAAAAGTGTGGAAGCTTTGGGAAACAGTTCTCAAAAAGTCGAAAATGACTCCTGTAATCTGGAGCCCTTTGATGGGATGGAAGGTGAACGCTTATGCCGGGAGAAAGAGAAGGGGATTCTTTGCTCAAGCACTGTGAGCGTTCGTGAGTTAGACTGTAGGAAGTCTCTTTGTTGTTCCAGAAAGTGTGTTCTATATGTTCTTTTGAAGGTAAGTTAGAGAGTGTTCGAGAGCTTCTATTTTAAAGCCTTATTCCAGAGCCTGTCTTCCAGAATGAAGACTCCAAGCTTATATGGATAGCATGAGAGCCACCTTCTCTGGGCAAGGTGGCATGTTCTTCTGGTCAGACATTGGCGGCTTTCTCTGAGTTGGTGGGCATGACAGGCGTGATTTGATGGATCCTTTTTCTTCTGAATAGTGCAACGGATATTCAAATCATCTCATCTCTTTCATGTTCTTGTGACCGTTTTGATTCCAAAGTTGGCGCTGAGTTCATTGCTGCTTTTTTGGAGAAGATCAGCTTTTGGAAAAGCGTGTAATTAGGAAAAGATCGTTGCTTTTCGTGTACCAGATCACCTGTCAAATTGGGCCTGGCCCGTATCAGATCTACCGCCTTTTTGGGCCCGCTGCTACAATACTTCGAGTCAATGCTCGGGTTGACCACCCTGCACGCGAGTTATCCGCCTGATTGCTCTCGACAGTCAACGCTGTCGTTGACCGTCGAGGAAGCGTTTTGGACCTTTAAAGATTTGGGCATTTACCTTCTGTTGGGCCAACATTAGAGTTGATAGTCCAACAGACTATTTGGACTTTTTTTGACCGTTGAGCCTGCCCAACTATAATATACCCATCAATAGTCATTACATGCCTTCATGATAATGTCACTATTAGTTTATTTATAAATTAATAAATTATTTAATGGTATTTAATAGAGTCAAATGAATAATTAAAATTTATTTTTTTTCTAATTTTGTGATTAAATAGACATTTAAAAGATAAATTATTATCAATACTAAATAACAATAGTATTATCGAACTAAATTTCACGTCTTAACATTTTAATTGTGACTTAACGCCTCTTAAATCACTAATTTATATCATTACAGTATATAGTAACTTTATACTGCAGTCAGATATATAATTTTAGAAGCTTAATGATTATTTTTAATATAGTAAACACCAAGTTGCTTCTTTGCGTGGCTTGTTTGAATCCTATCAACTCATTTAATATTTTTGATAAATAAAAATTGGTTAAGATAACTAAATTTTATCCGTGTAAATTTTATGATGAAGATCTCTTAGCACTTGATCATCAACTTCATGATCACATTTTTTATATTCGACAAGATTATGGGTCAGAAATTTGAATGGGCTTATAAGGACTCGATGAGAAAATTATTAGTGTTTATTAACAATTAATTATTAATTTTTTATTATATTTTATTATTTTATCTGTATTTTTTTATTTTGTAAAATAGTAAATGTGTGATATATATCGTGTATTTACTCTTCTGAAAAAATATCTAGATCTGCTATTGTCCACGTATATAAGCAGCCCCTTGTTTCAGGGCTCTATTGCCCAAAGGATCTCTATTTTTTATCATTAAATTAGAATCTAATAACTTTATTTCAAAATAAAGAAAGATAGAAAGACATATTTTTTTTTTAACATTAACCTCTAATAAATATATAATCTAATATTTAAAATATTATATAATTTTTTTAATTTTTAATTTATATTTTTATCTATTAGATTTTTTTAATAATTCAACAAATAAGAGAGATGGGAATTACTTGTCCTTTGAACAATGATTCTCCCAAATTAGGGGTGTTCACGGTTTAAGTAACTGACTCATTAATTAATTTTTTGAGATTACCCTGATTTTAAATATTACAATATTTTCATTCAAATGATAAATATATAACAATTATAATTTAAAATTATAAAATACTCTGATAATATTCTAATATATAAATTATAAATTTTGATAATAATTTAAGAGCAAAATGTAAATAATATAAGTTTCATTCAATTGTAAATAATGATACATATTCATATATATATTTACAAATATTCATATAATTATATATTTATTAATATTTATATGTAGTTGATTTGGAAGCCCATTAGTTAAAAATTGGTGACATAAAATCAAACTAAAATCTAATAAAATTTTAATATATCAAATCAAATAATTTAATTATTCCATTTTTAGCTTTAATTCCATTTCGATTCGTTTTATCGAGTTAACGAAATTTTTAGCACTCCTACCCTAAGTAAAACCTCAGCCAAAGATAAACATAACACATTATTATTTATTTATCTGCTTTCCCATGTCTATCATTTTATTTGTTAAAGATTGTTTAATTACATAAAATTATAATAAATTATATTTGTTGCGTCTTGAGCCCAGGGTCGTTGTGCGGATTAGGGAGCCTTCGGATTCCTAA
>JAOVVI020010409.1:0-13092 GCA_028571085.2 Nepenthes alata
TGAGGCTATCGTTTTCTAGCCTAGGCTGTCACCCGCATGTTCCATCAATGCTCAGTCCTACTTGAGGACGTTGTAGCTTTCATGCATCTGGTCCTAGTCCACCAATCGTCATTGACTGATGGTACTCTCCCCTTCAGGAGGAGGTCGCCACAAGCATGCTGAAAAGCCCCCTAAGGTTTTGAGTTCGACCACACATGGGCCGCTCAGTGACAAGACCAAGGTTTAATTCGACCGCTTACAGGCCGCCTGGATGACCAAAATTTAACTCGATCGCTTATGGACCGCCTAAATGAACATGGTTTAATTCGACCTCTCATGAGCCACCTGGATGACCAGGGTTTAGTTACGACTGCTCATTGGCCGCTTAGATTACTAGGGTTTAGTTACGAGCGGGTGAAAACCTAACCGACTTAGGGACAATCTAGGTCGCATGATTTTATGCAGTGTTATGTAATCACTCGTATTATCAAATAATATTTCTATCATATTAACGGAAATATGATTCAAGCAAGCAGAATGGTATGTGCAAAACTTACCTGCATTTGGCGTGGAATTGTCGTTGGCGCGTGAGTGGTGCTTTTGTAATTGGCTCACAGTATCAAGTGTACGGCTAGAGTGCACCACTTCGGAGGGTTGTCAGCGCACTTTGGTAGGGGCCTCGGCATATGGCCCCTATGCTCCGTAGGATTTGGTCCTTTTCCATGAATTGGTTGGGTAGCATGCTGTAACCTCCTCGGTAGCCTGTTGGCCAGTGGTTCGGGTCCCATTGTCAGCTGATACTGCCTTAGGTGACCCGGACCAGTGCGGCGTTTGGCCGAATGATATTTTCTGCGGTGCAATGGGTGGTGGGTCGAGAACATCGAGCCACCATTGCATGTTTTGCCATAACGTTTAAAGGGTCTACTGCCATGCAAGAGGTTACAGCGGGATTGGCCTACTGACCAAAGCAATGCTACGTGGTGAAGGTCTAACCAGAGAAGATCTGGCGGTGAAGAGCTATGATAGGCCCGAGAAGATCTGGCGATAAGTTCCGGCAGGCCAAAGAGATCTACGGGGAGGAGTTTCGGCGGGTCAGAGAAGATCTGGCAGCAAGAGCTTCGACAGGTCAGAGAAGATTCGGCGGCGAAGAGCTCCAGTAGAAAACAAAAGATCCGGCGATGAGGAGCTCCAGCAGGTTGGAGAAGATCCGGCGATGAGGGCTCTGACAAGCTCGAGAAGATCTGACGAAGAGGAGCTCTGGCAGGCCGGAGAAGATCTAACGATGAGAGCTCCGGTAGGCCTAAGAAGATCCGACGAAGAGGAGCTCCGGTAAGCCCGAGAAGATCCAGCGAAGAGGAGCTCTGGCAAGCCGGAGAAGATTCAACGGTGAGAAGCTACGGCAGGTCAGAGAAGATCTGGCGACGAGGAGTTCTGACATGCCAGAGAAGATCTGGCGATGAGAGCTCTGATAGGCCAGAGAAGGTCTAACGATGAAGGTGACCGCTTGGAGACCCAAAACACTCCTCAATCTGATTAGAATGCCGGAATGCTCCTCAGTTTGATTGGAATATCGGAAGCTCCTTAGTCTGAAAAAATGCTACAGGTCGGTCGAATGAGAGATGGAGTGCCGAAGAGCTTTTGCATTCTGTAGGATTCCAAGACGCTCTATTTAGTTGAATAGCAAAGGACGGAAGCAAAGCTTAAGTTTTGAGGGAAGCTTTGCTGCCTAGTTTGGCCCTTTTGGCCTAGCTCCTTGGAATCGGATCAATCACTTCTCCGAGAGTGGGCCCTGTCGCTCGGATACTCTCAAATACTGAGGTCATCAGACTGATGAGAGAGGTATTGGGGGCCGCCTAGGTCCTGAGGTCATTGGGCCGATTGATCCTCTGAGGATGTGACTTTCTCATATCGCTTGAAAGCCGATCGAAGAAGCCCCCAGTGTTACATTGTCTGACGGATGTAGTCGGTCAAGTAGAGGGTGCTCTATTGAGTGTCAAGTACTCATACATTTGACGTCAATCACCTATCGGAATGGCTACCCGATGAGGGGTCGTCGCCATGGGAGGTGATATCTTCAATCGACGTGCTGGCTGGAGCACAAGTATTGACCGTGTTTTTTTACGTAAGAGATTGAGTGTTGAAGGGAGACACTAGACTTTTTGTCGTATTTTTCATAGACGGCGCCAATGATGCGTACCTGGATCCGACTTCAAACATATTCAGGTTCACTCGATCATTTGGATCTGGTTCCGTTCACCGAGTCTAGACCATGCATACTACTACAACAAACAAGAGGTCAAGTGTCGGTAGAACGTTATCCCACTGAAGACACTCCGACACTCAAGTCAGAAATCTTCCGCAATAGACGGAGGAATGCACGTTTAAAGATAAACGTGGTGAGAATCTAAAGATGCAGCGATGAGATGTGACAAGGATGTATTTAGAGGTTTGAGCTCCATGAATGCGCCTGGTAGAGGGGAAACTTACCTGTACGCCCGCAAAAGGCGGCTTAAAGGTGTGCTCATGAAAGGCGGCTTATAGGTGCGCCCACAAAGGGCGGCTTATAGGTGCGCCACGAAGGACGGTTTGAAGGTGCGTCTGGCAAAGGGGCGACTTATAGGTGCGCCCGACAAAGGGGCGACTTATAGGTGCGCCCGACAAAGAGACGGCTTATAGGTGCGCCCGATAGTGAGATGGCTTAGCCCACGGAGGGTGGCTAGAGGGGTGGCTTATAGGTGCGCCCGGTAGAGGGGTGGCTTATAGTTGCACCTGCAAATGATGGCTTAGAGGTGCGCCCACGGAGGACGGGTTGAAGGTGTGCCCGGAAGAGGGGCAACTTAGAGGAGAAGAACTAAGTTGTACTAGTGAGTAAACGTTCTAATTACCCGAGTAGAGGATTAACTCTTGGACAACAAGCTCCTGACTCCGGGATGGATGGATCGTAACTCCAAGACGAATGGTTAAAGGCCTCCTGGCTAACGGAGGGCTGAGGGCCTCCGAACGGCGGAGGGTTGAGGGCCTCCTAATGGCGGAGGGCTGATGGCCTCTCTGCCTCCTAGAATGAGGAGAGCTCCACGTCTCCTGGATGGAGGACTGAGGGGCTCCAGACAAGAGGAGGGCTGAGAGCCTCCTAGCGGTAGAGGGCCAAGGGCCTCCGTACTAGAGGAGGGCTGAGGGCCTCCTAGCAAATGGAAGGATGAGGGCCTCCAGACGGAAAGAGGGCTGAGAGCCCCCTGACGGCAGAGGGTCGAGAGCCTTCGAACTGGAGGAGGGACAAGGGCCTCCTGACAGGCAGAGGGATAAGGGCCTCCTGGTGGCTGAGGGCCAAGGGCCTCCGGACAAGAGGAGGGCTGAGAGCCTCCTAGCGGTAGAGGGCCAAGGGCCTCCGGACTAGAGGAGGGCTGAGGGCCTCCTAGCAAATAGAAGGATGAGGGCCTTCGAACGGAAAGAGGGTTGAGAGCCCCCTGATGGCAGAGGGTCGAGAGCCTTCGGACTGGAGGAGGGACAAGGGCCTCCACACAGGCGGAGGGCTGAGGGCCTCCTGACAGCTGAGGTCCGATGGCCTACAAAAGAGAGGAGTAAAAGCCTCAAGAACTGGAAGTGGCCGAGGGGCCCCGAATGGGCAGAGAGCCAAGAGGCCTCCTGGATGAGAGGAGAGTCAACGGTCTCCTGGCCGCCAGTTTACTCTCATTGGAGATCGACTAGCAACGGCTACGCCATTCTCCGAGCCATATGGAGCATTATGGAGTTTCTTCGAGCTTCTCTAACTTGTCCTTCAATGCATGAGGGTGCTTGTATTTATAGTAGAATTTACAGATGTATTATTTCTAAAAAAGTAATGTAAAATTTTTGATTTGAAAGGAATATATTGGATTATGGGTTTACTGTGGGGCCTGGCCCATTAGCCCATGGTTATTGGACCCATCAGTACCCAACAAATATAAAAGATAACTTATAAGAATTATAGAGATAAAAATATTATAATAGATGAGTCAAGCCATATTAAAAGATAAGATAAAAAATAACGATATTTGTAAGAGTTTAAGAATACACCTATTGAAGATAAGACGGAAGAAGAAAGTCTAAGGTTATTCCTCAAACATAGGCCAATGAAACATTTATATAAAAATATAAATTAGTTATGATTAGAACAAAAAAAAGAATAGATACCGATGAAAACATAGGGCACGCTAATAAAAATAATTAAAATTTATTTTTACTCTCTAAAAATATTATATTAAATAAATTAAAATAATAAAAATAGATTCATAAAGTGCACGTAGTAAAATTTAAAGCTTTATTATTTTGGCACAATAACCAAATTTCATTGCAGATCCTGCATGGGGGTTGCTATGGTGCGTAGTAGCCCCTTCTTTTCATATTCCATCTATTGGATTAAAATCCAATGTCTGAGATTTAACTTTGGCCAGAAAAATTGAAAAAAATATGAAAATTAGTTTTTTATTTTTATTTTTTCTATATTATGAATATTTTAATATTTTTAAAAACAAAAAAAAAAACCTTTATATTATATATTTAAAATATTAAATATCATCCGTTAATTTTTATAAGTCTAAAAGATAAAAGATTAAAAGACAAAATGATACATGCTCGTTTCCATCCTACCTAACTACCTAAGCAAAATATCCTATGGAACTACTTTCAGTCTAATTAGATTGAGTTATAGTCTAACAATATAATAATATACTGATATGTTTTTATTTAGAAACTAATAATACGATACATTAGGGATAAACAAATTATATTTTATAATTTAGTTATAGGTACAAGAATGTGATTAATTAATAAGACTATTTTATATTAAATAATTAATAAAAATATATCATAATTATTTTATTATCAGAAGACTTAATCAGTAGAGCTACTATATAAGTGAATTAAATAAAAAAAAAATTACGAAATAAAATCAAGCAAGCTGATCAAGAAAGAAGATAGGAGTCAAGAGAGAGGAATTACCTCCGACCAGAACAGCGATTCTGATTCCTCCACAGTGGCCGGAGATGTACTTTGAGGTAGCACAAGCTGATGTAAAAGGGCTGGATCAGAAAAAAATAATGACAATAACAAAAAATAGTGCAACATAAAAAAAATATAAAAAAAATTAATTAAATTATACATCTGTTGGGTATGATCTAAGACGATCTGTCTGAACCAATTAGAAGACGGCGGATTAAACCAGACAACCAAGTGAGGAGGAGCATAAAAGGCTGAGATAGTTAATGGCTGGGCAAAGTATTCGATGAGGTATTGAATTCTAATAAATAGTTATACACAACTGAAAGATGATAAATCGTATGTAAACAAATAATAACAACTTAATAAGTATCAGACATTGATAACTAAAACGGTCACTAAATCAACACAAGTAGCGGTTATATAATTATAATAAAGATTGGCAATCAATGTAGGATAATACCTCCCACTTCAAACACGAGCAAACACTCCGATTAAAGCCTAGGCTATTAATGTAGATCTCTAACCAACAATGGTGGCAAGTTATACTTTGGTATACAAGCACCTATAGAAGAAATAGTGAGAAAAACATAAAAAAAAATGGGCTAAATCTTGAAAAATATGAAATAATATAATAAAAGTTATTTAAAATTATCCATACCGTGGCTGTATATCGCATAGAATCAAATAAAGTTAGCAAAAATAAAAGATACATACTTGACATTGCCCAGTTAAAAAACTCTAAAATATATTTTCCAATACCACTCAACATTTAATTGATTTAATCATTTAAACCCAAAGATTCACGATTTCAAAATTTGTAAATTAATATTACTCCGCTTGATCATGATCCAGGCTTTTCTAGAACCAAATCAATTCAATCTTCTCACTCTATGCCGATTTATTACCTAAGCCTATCATGGCCCACAGCCACCACAAGCTCCGTTAATTCAAATGTGGAAGCTTTTGGCATTTGATGGTCTGTCCCCCATAACCTACCGTTCTATTAGAGTGTTGTTGCGCCATAAATGAGCCTAATAAATTTTTATTTTATTTTATTTTAATAGTTTTAGTCTAAGAGTTATTCAAATGAGCTGCTCATTGAGCTGAGACTAAACTTATGTCCCTATCTGTCAACTCTTTATCTTCCTTTCAAATGGATCATAGAGAAAAGAAGACGCCAAAACTTCTTACTGCATAAACAAAGATAGGAAATAGGATAGTAAGATTAGGCCTCTATCAAAGACAGGGTGGGAAAAAATCAAGTAGAGTGAATGGGGCGACACAATTTTCAATAAAGATGAAGCAAGTTGGGTTATGGGGTTAAAACTTTGCCCAAAAAGATGTCTCACTAGTTGTACCAGTTTTAGTTATATCAAGTCCTACAAAGAGTGAGAGAAGTATCTAATCTAATATTTTCCAAGGCCAGGAAAAGAAAAGATTCTATTAAATAGTTGTTAATTAATATTAAAATATTATTAAATGATATAATATTTTATTTATTTATTATATAATTTTTTTAATAAAAGAAAATTAATGATTAAACAAAAATAAAATTATTTCTTGTTTTAAGGGGTCCCCTCCCCATCTAAGTCAAATATGGCGTGCACGTGAAAATTTTATTTGATATTAAGGAGGCCGTTTGACTATTTTAACACACCATTTGGCTTGGCTATTATCAATAAAATATAAAGGCTCTGTAAAAAATCAAATGGAAGGGACGACGAATGAGTGTAACAAACCTGGCCGGCAACCCTCGCCGTCGGCGAATCCATCACCGGTAAACCCATCGTTACACTGACAACGGTAGCCGGAGGAGCCATCGGCCAGCGGAAGACTAGGGCAATTTGCGTTCCCGGAGCACCGGCATTCCCCTCTCAACCACCATGCCAATTGAATCGTCTCAAACTGGAGCGAAACATTAGAATTTCCTTCACTCAAAGAATCCACGAAAATCGAAGAGAACACGTGTTTACACCCAATCCGACTAACATTCTCATAGCTTAAGACTCCATTTCCACCGTCCCCCTCCGGATAGCAGCTCAAATTGTCTCCGCCGGCCTTGTTAAAGTCACAGCCGCCCTTTAATTTGAACCGATTCTCCAGCAGACGCGCCGACACCGAACAGTTGCTTACTAAAGACGAACAGTTCTGGAGCAACAGCTCGTTCCTCCAGGTCAGCCCGTAGTAGTCGCCGAAGAGTTTCTTTATGTCTTGAATCGGACGATTGCATTTCGCCGAGAAATCGATCATGATGCTATCAGGAGTCAAGCGTCGGACATCAAATCCTGCGAGTGAAATCTGACCAGAGCTGCTGCAGTTCAATTGGATCTGGCAACCGTCGGAGAATCCAAACGGATAGTTCACGCGATTTCCCGATTTGCCGGCTCTGCATAATCTGTTGCAGTCCGTCGAATTATCAGCACCGATTGTCGCTATAATCAAATTTGCGAATAAGAAAACCACAATCGCATCTCCAACGATCATCCTCAATAGTAACTCAGCTGAAAATCGAGCCTCAAACTCTCAAGCTCCAATCGAACTTACTTGAAAAGTTGAATCATGAAAAATGAAAAATAGGCATCACCTTGCTAGATGAGAGAGGATTGAGACTTGAAATACAACCATAATTATAAGATTAAAAAAGGCGAATTTTGGATCTGAAAGGGAAATTTTGAAAATGACTAGGAGGAGAATGGTGTTGAAATCGTCCCTCTTGGTTGACTTCTCATTAGTACATTAAATTGCGGTTGATTAGCTTTAACATATTCTGATTTCTGAGTTCACATTAATACTGAAAAAGATCCTTTTTACTTCACATTTGGGACAAGCTAACTTCTCCCACCATTAACTGAGTTTGGGATGATGCATCCCTCAAATTAATATACACTTGGTGAAAATTTTATAATAAAAAGTCACATATTTATTTATTTATTTATTTAATTATTTAGAATATTAAACATTCATAGAACATTTAACCTAAAAAAACACAACTACTTTAAATAATTTTTAGAATTATAAAATAAATAAATAAAATAAAATAATTATTTAAATTATTTAATACTGTCTTTATTGTTTATTAACCTAACCATTGTGCAACCCCCTAACTCACCACTTTTTTTGAGTTTAAAAGGCTAATAACCATCGAAGGGAATACTCACTGGCTATCATCTTTGTCTAAAAAACTGAGCAAAAAGCCACTAACTATCCTTCTAGCAACAGGATTAGGTATGCCACGGCACAGCCGGCCGTCAACGTATGCCACCAGCGCAGACAACACAAACTTTCCGATCCCCCACTGCCATACAAGCTTCCGCTTGTCTTCGTCTTTGCTACTACTGGCTTGAGTATTCAAACCATGCGGTTCCCGGCCATTGTCCGGTTTAAACTTTAGCTTGAGCCTGGCTGCGGCCTCCTTGGCTTGCCTTCTCAGCATACGTATTGAAAAACTTACAAAGAGGTGTTCACATAGTGTCAAAACTGTTGGTCCAATTCTCCATGCCTGCATAGAATGCAAATCCCCACATTCATTTACATGAACTATGTTGCAGTGGAAATTGTGGAAGAAATAATAATATGTTCCTTTTATCTCTTTCAGAAGACAGAAAAATAAAGAAATTGTTATCATATTCAAGATGGTTTCGATGTTTATAAAATATCGTCTCGACATCAATGATCATTTTTTTTTCCTGATTCTAAGGATAATCCTAAGACACTGGCATAAAACAAGAATTAGCAGGATTGAGAAGCAACTGAAAAGCCAATGTGTACATTCATTTTTGGCCTAACAAGCATAAAAATATCGATATCGGCATTGGTAACATACACATTGGTATTTGACGGATTATCTATTTTGCAAATTCGAAACCGAAGGGCAAATAATGGTCGATACATTGAGAAATATTGGACATATTGGCCAATATATTGTGATTTTGTGACAGTATCAAAAAACAACAGTATTAGGAGACTAGATACTGATATAGATCGAACAAAATTTTTGTGAACCAATAATAATGTCAACGGGGGATTATTAGCGAGATCAGAGAGACAGTCCAACGATTAAAGCATGAGAAAATGTTCAAAGGGATTCGGGAACTTACATTTTCACCACGACGGTGGCGCAAAGGACGGGAAGCGGTTGAAGAATCTCCCTTCAACAATGCCTTGCTCACCAGAAAATCCTTGACCCGGTCCATGATCTCATCAATAAGGGCACTGTTCGGAGGTAGATTTTTAAGAATAACCTGCTAAGAAACAATACGCATTCAGGTCTTACTAAAATCTGGACTTTGAAAACAGTAGGAGTTTTATTATGGTCTTGCCAATGGGAAGGCTCCCATATTCCCCAATGGCTAAAACTAAAAATTTATTAGATAAATGGTGAAGATTATATCAAGTGATTTAAATAATAATTTCTACCATCCATCCACACAAGTTTTAATATATACTACTGAATAGACATGTGAGTCTTTCCACTAAGAGAACCTTAATAGCTCTCGCATAGCATTGGGTAGATACCAATTTGCCTCATCAAGCTTGTCTGATGCATAAAATAAATTTAAATTAATCAAGCCATAATTTTTATAATCAAAGGTGTGAATAGTAGTCAAACCATTATTTCTTCCTGTTAAGGTCATTTATGTATTGGAATGTTTCGTGACCATGTCTGGTCTGATATTAATGACGGATTGTATTAATTTGAAGATCTACATCAAAATATATCAATTGCTATCTGCTATAGCCTACCCCGCGCCCGAGTGCCTTTCCCAAGGACATTTGCCTACTGCACACCTGTGTGACCTCGAGCCCCGTTTCCAGTACCAACGCGCCCACTACACGCTTGATCTGCGCTCGAGCCCAGTTTCCAGTATGTTGGTGCCCGCCGTTTGCTTGAGCCGAGCTCGAGCCCCGTTTCTAGTAATCATGTGCCTAATGCTCGCCCCCCCGTGCTCGAGTGCCAACACCAGTAGACCTGTGCTCGAAACTCACTCGAGCCTGGCTCGAGTGCCGGGAAGGTATCTCATGAAACTCTAAGCGCGCTCGTTGTGTGCTCGAGCCCCGCGACATGCATTTCACCAACAGTCACATTTTTTACCTAGGTTTTTTAGCCTCCATATATATTGTTATCTTATTTCATTTACCCTAACCTTTTGCTTGAGCATTTGACAGTCATTTCAAAGAAAACTTCAATCCTTCATGCTTTTACATTACTCCACTTGAGAAAACTGAAGTTCTATACTTGTACTCCCGTGCCAAGATTTTTCTCATCACCTTTACTTTGCCCCTTGTATCTCTTCCCATCTGTTTACCTTCGTTGGCAATGTCGATGGAATGAAAACTGGGTTTCAGTGGTGTACAGCAATTTAAGCGGTTCGTAAGGGAAGATTGACATAAATACCGGAAAGCATTCGATTCCGTTGCCGCGGGCAAATTGAAAAAGCTTCTTGATAGAGATCACAAAACAAAAGTCGACTAAGTTAACGCGTCTGTATCATCGATCTGTAAGTTGATTTTCATAGTGCATATATTTCATGACCGTTGAAACCCGAAAGGTTTTACTCAATAGCCATAATTATCGAGATTTTTCTTCGTCACCAAAAATTGTGACTTTGTTATTATTACTTTTGCAATTTACTGTTCATATTTAGATTAGAATATATTTTACGTATATTATATATTATGTGTTTTTCATTCCACAAATTTATTAAGGGGTCGAAATATTATTGTGATTTAGAACGATTTGTTCCATGCAATTGGTATCAGAGACTCACCCCGATCCATAACCTAGATCTAGATGAATACGAGTGGATCGCTTTCCGTTCCTTCCTTTTTTGATGGGAGCAATTATTCTTATTAGAAAGTTCGTATGAAAGCATTTATGAAATCCATGGATAAGCGAGTGTGGGCTAGCACCCAAACTAGGTGGACACTATCCAGAAATTTAACTAGTGATGAACCAAAAGTTCTGTCTTTGTGGTCAAAAGAAAAACTTGATGCCTAATTGAAATAGCAAGGAACATGTTATTTTTATGTCTGTATCATTTAAAGAATTCAAACGCATTTCGATGTATGAGACATCGAAAAATGCGTGGGATATTCTCGAAATCACTCATGAGGGGACCAAACTTGTCAAAAATTCTAAAATACAAATGCTTACTACTAGGTTTAACGAAATCCGGATAAAGGATGATGAAACCTTCAATGAATTTTATGCAAAATCAAATGATATTGTGAACTCCATGTTTAATTTATGAGAAAAAATTCTAGAAAATAGAATCGTCCGAAAAATACTTAGATCCCATCCTGAACGCTTTAGACCAAAAGTCATTGCGATCGATGAGAATAAAGATCTCAACAAAATGAAAATTGAAGAACAGGAGGATCTCTTCAAACTTATAAACACATACTCCCACAATTAAAGAAAGATAAATCTATTGCTCTAAAATTTGTTAGAGAAGAGAGAAATCGTAACTCCAATGAGGAATCATATAGTGACAAAGATTTTGCCTTATCTGTAAAGAATTTTAAAAAATTCTTGAAGAAAAATAAAACCTCACCTGACTAACAAAGTGTAAAAGTAAAAATATCCCCCAAAAGTAACAAGAAAGGTAGACGCAATATCAAAGACTCCAAATCGAAAAACACTCAAGGAGTGCAATGCCATGAGTGTCAAGGTTTTGGATATATTAGAGTCAAATGTCCAAATTATATACACCAACAAGGTCAAGCTTTGAAAGCTAATATTACCTTAAGTGATGATGAAGAGGATGAGAATGAAAGATGTTCTGCAGAAGGCCAAGCAAAATATATGTCTTTCATGACTTCCATGTGTAAAAGTGATGAGAATTTAGAAAAACTCTTGGGTCAAACTAATGAATTTGAAAATGAGTCAGAAACCCATTTTTATGACCTTCAGGACGCATATGACAAACTGTTTAAGAGGTCTTTAAAGATTAAGAAAACTAACGCATCTCTAAAGCATAAACTAACAGAAATAGAATAGGAAAAAGTCACTCTTAAATCCGAATTAGACAAAAAAATCAAGAAATTGAGAAAATGAATAACTTCTTTGCTGAAAAGATCAAGACCCTTGAATCGGATTTTGAATATGCACACAATGATTTGAAATTATTTTCAAATGGGTCCAAGCATTTGGACCATATGTTTGGTCTAGGTAAAATCAGCGGAAACAAACCAGAATTGAGATATTCAAAAATTCCTTAAACACTACTATTAACCGAAAAACTGTCTTTGTCCGAATTACTTCCGTTCCAAAACAAAGTGCATCATTCATCCCCATGGAACAAACCTCAAGAGGGTCTTTAAAGATGTGTACCAATTCACGAAATTTTCAAACCTTAAATAGTAGAAAACATAGTAGCTTCAATTTCACTAAGAAGCAAGGCAAGAACACTTCCAAGTTTACCCAATTTATTCCGACCTGCCATGGATGTGAAAAAATTGATCATATTCACCCTTACTGTTATACAACAATTTTTTCGAACACCTTTAGGCAAAATCTAAAGATGGAGACTCTCGCCAACCATATCAAATGTCTAATTTAAACAAAATTATTAAATTTGGTAAGAAAATCTAGATCAAGAAAAATAATCTTACTTAACATTGAGCTCAAATTGTCCTCAAATTTGCCATGTCCTTCAATTAAGTAAATAACAAAAAAAGAGAGAGAGAGAGAGAGATGCATTGCGCCCGTTTACATTCACACTCATTGCTTTTTCCTAGATCCTGTTGAGCCTCTTGATGAGCTCCTCCCTGAGATGCCTCCTTTCCCGACTGAGGGTGGCCCACCTTACTCTTCCTCGTCCTACCCTAATCCTTTGTGTCCTGGTTCGTTCACTCCTCCCCGACACTCCACCTCTTTCTCCTCTGTTCTGATGGGTCAAATTTCTTGACTTTCTGACCAGCTTGAGCAGCTCTATTCTTCTCATGAGCACTTTTATACTTTACAAACTCTGCTGCGGTCCAATCTTCTTGTTGGTTTTGAGCGCCTTGATTCTCATCTGGCTACTCAGGAAAATGAGCTCATTCGTTTGCGGTGGCAGTTTGTTCGTCATTCTTTAGCTCAGCCGTCTTCCAACGACTCTTCCGAATCGGAGTGATACCCCCTTTTTGGCCCTT
>JAOVVI020010410.1:0-13091 GCA_028571085.2 Nepenthes alata
GGTAAATACTCCTTTTGTTAAACTAAAGACAAAAGATTGATTATGTATTTCATTTGATGATATTTTAATGTATAAAATAGAAGGTTGTTTTAAGATTAATATATATGTTTTACGAATAGAAGATCTTTCGTTAGTCAACATTTTTTCTCTAGATGATATATTATCAGGTAATTCTATAATATCATCGATTGATAGATTTTTACTTATAGGTCGTTGTTTTTTAGTATGTAAGGGCATTCGTTCTGAATTATTTGTAGCAGTATTTGCCATAGAAATATACTTTATACTAGTTGTAATAGGCGTAATAATGATTTCATTAAGAGTTAGTGGAGATGGTAGAGAAAGTGAGTCATGTTTTGATTCCACTAAGTTATGTGTTTCCTTTAGAGTTAGTGGAGATGGTAGGAAAAGTGAGTCATGATTAGATTCTACTAAGTTATTTTTTAAAAGTGGAGATTCTAAAGGCTAGTATTAGGTGGAGGTGGTAATTCCACTATGTTTTGATGTGAGAATGAAGAAAGTGTTGGAGAGTGTACTAAATTAAGCTTTAATAAGGACATGTATTTAGTGGGTTTAGTGAATTTTGCGAGAGAATGTGGAGCTTCCATTAAATTATATTTTTTCTTTCTCCTTTTCTTCTTTTTTCATTTTTCTATGGTTTGAACTTTTTTATCTTTATATCTTTTCTTAACAAATTAAATTTTTGGTAATTTGTTATTTAATTTTTGATTATTAGTTTGATTTTTATAACTAGGGTTTTTTGTTAATATTTTTTATTATTGATAATCTAATATTTGAACTGTTTTAAGATATGATGTATTAGGCGTGGATGACGTTGATGGTAATTTATTTAAACATTTTGTTATTTGTTCTAGCAATATATCCGAACGTTTTAGTGGAAATTGAACATCAGTAATAGTAGACAAAGGAGAACTTGGTAAAGGGGTTATACTATGTGAAAATTGATATGGATTTCCTACTTTCGTTTGAAGTGTATGATCAATTCTATCTACTTGCTGAGCAACCATATGGAGTATTTGAGACTGAAAATTATTTTATTCATATACCTTTTTCGTATCTTCTAATGTTGTATCACTTTTATTTTCTCTGTCAGCGCCTTTTTTGAATGGAGCTGCAGTGATAGTTGTGTTATCAATATTTAATTTTAAACCTGTAAGAGGAGGATTGACAGATGTAACTTGTTACCCATTGGTCGTATTCCAAGTAATAGTAGTTCTAGTATTGACATTAATATTTTTTGTACTTTGAGATGGTTGGATAGTAGTTTGAATATATGGAAGGAACCATTCAAAAAACGGTAAATTTCTTCTTAATGACATCATTTGTTGTTTCCATAAAATTCTAAATTCTTCAAGTTGTACTTTATTATATGTTCTAAAGTATCAATCCCTAACATTTTTATTGTTATCAAACATAAACTCTTTTCTTAACATATCTATATCATGAATAAATTCAAACTTAATGAGTTCAGGATATTTTTTGTACTATTTACCGTACATTTCTTCATATTGCATATCATGACTTATTTGTTCAATACAATCCTGATTAGATATTTTCTTTTCAATATTTCTATAAAGTAATCCAGTTCCAATTTTATAAACTTCATCATTAGGAAAATCCCATATAGGTGCATTCGGATCACGAGATATGACATTAATAGTTTGCATATCTGAAAACATAGTTGAATCAGGAGTAGTTTGAGTAATTATTGTCGGAATAGGTATTCTACTTTCAATATGTCTATTATCCTGATTTTCTTTTGTAGATTGATAACGTGTACTAATCGATGGTCTAGCACTTTTATAATCAGACAAAAGTGTTTGTGATTTATTTGTATTAAAACTTAATGATCGTGGTATTCGTGGAGTTCAAAAATTAAAAATAATATTTTCGTCAGGAGTTTCTAAAATTTTAGAAAATTCCCTTCTAATTAAATGCCTAGGTGGTTGTGTAAGATTAACTTGTCATTGTGGTGGTAACGTGATTTCATCCCATTTTAGTAATTTTGGTGTAAAGGTAGTAGCATGATCTGCTTCTACGTGCAAAATAATCGTTTCACCAGGAGGAGTTTGGATTAAACATTTTGGATTAAATTGCGTTAATAATTTTAAATAAATGTGATAGAGAATTAGAAATCCTCTACGCTCTTCTTGTTGAGATAAACCAGGTAAATGAACATTTAGGACAAGCGTATTTAAAATGGTTGGATCCTTTAGGTCAACTGTAAAATTTTGTGCGCAATTAAAATAAATTAGACCATTACAAAGATTTGATTGAACTATTGCTAAAATAGAATCTTTATACTTGAATAAAGTTTGATCTCTAAGACATAACAAGACATGAGTATCAATTCCTAATTTGATTAAAGGTTTGATAGCTATTTGTATTAAACCGTAATTGATGTAATTGTATCCTTTACTTTTGAATTTTTCTATTGATAAATTTGTTAATATCCTAATTTCTTCATATTCGTTTCGAATATATATCGTTTGTTCATGATCTTTAATAGCTAAAGCTGTTTTAAAATTAAAAGTTCCTATTCTGTAAATCTCTTCTACTTATTGTGCAGGTATCGCCCATTTAATATAATCTTTATTGCTAGGTATAATTAACGATTTTCTAGAATTCGTTGTCATACTTGAAAATAAACTATTTTCCCTGATCATTCTTCTTAGTCGAGTTGCCATAATTTAATTCCTTTACTACTTAATATACAATTTTCTCAACATAGTTGTACAGACACAATTCTTCAAATACTCTTGTAGAGTCAGTTGACGGGACCACCCCCGGGACCACCCAATTTCACTATTGATTTCACGGGCTGACCAACGGTTAAACAGGCTAAACCAACGTTGTTCCGATTCGATACAAGTGTACGCAAATTTATCGTGTATGCAGAAATATGAAGATAGATTATGCAAAAGCAATGCTGAAATCAAACAAGAATAATCCCGAAGAGAACAGTGTCACATATTCCCTCCCCAGACACAAGAAAATGAGGATAATAGACATATTGAAAGTAGAATGTCTATTCCGGCAATAATTACTCAAACTACTCCTGATTCACCTACGTTTTCAGATATGTAAACTATTAATGTCATATCTCGTGATCCGAATGAACCTATATGGGATTTACCTAATGATAAAGTTTATAAAATTGGAACTAGATTACTTTATAGAAATGTTGAAAAGAAAATATGTAATCAGGATTGTATGGAACAAATGAGTTATGATATGCAATATGAAGAAATGTACGGTAAATGGCAGAAAAAATATCCTGAACTCATTAAGTCTGAATTTATTCCTGGTATAAATATGTTAAGAAAAGAATTTATGTCTGATAAAAATAAAAATATTAGGGATTGGTACTTTAAAACATATAATAAAATACAACTTGAAGAATTTAGAGTTTTATGGAAACAACAAATGATGTCATTAAGAAAAAATTTACCGTTTTTCGAATGGTTCCTTCCATATATTCAAAATACTATCCAACCATTTCAAAATATAAAAAATATTAATGTCAATACTAGAACTACTACTACTTGAAATACGACCAATGGGTAACAAGTTACATCTGTCCATCCTCCTCTTACAGGTTTAAAATTAAATATTGATAATACAACTATCAGTACAGCTCCATTCAAAAAAGGCGCTGACAGAAAAAATAAAAGTGATACAACATTAGAAGATATGAAAAATGTGTATGAACAAAATAATTATTAGTCTCAAATACTCCATTCGGTAGCTCAACAAGTGGATAGAATTGAACGTACTCTTCAAACGAAAGTAGGAAATCCATATCAATTTTCATATAGTATAGCCCTATACCAAGTTCTCATTTGCCTACTATTACTGATGTTCAATTTTTACCAAAACGTTCGGATATATTGTTAGAACAAATAACAAAACCTTTAAATAAATTACCATCAACATCGACGCCTAAAACATCATATCTTAAAACAGTTCAAACATTGGATTATCAACAATCTAAAATATTAATTAGAAAATCTAGTTATAAAAATAAACTTAATAATCAAAAATTAAATAACAAATTACAAAAAATTTAATTTGTTAAGAAAAATATAAAGATAAAAAGGTTCAAACCATAGAAAAATAAAAGAAGAAGAAAAGGAGAAAGAAAAAATATAATTTAGTGGAAGCTCCACCTTCTCTCTCAAAATCCACTAAACCCACCAAACAAGTGTCCTTATTAAAGCTTTATTTAGTACACTCTCCACCACTTTCTTCATTCTCACAATAAAATATAGTGGAATTACCACATCCGCCTAACACTAGCCTTTTAGAACCTCCACTATCAAAAAATAAATTAGTGGAATCTAATCATGACTCACTTTTCCTACTATCTCCACTAACTCTTAGGGAAGCACATAACTTAGTGGAATCTAATCATGACTCACTTTTTCTACCATCTCCACTAACTCTTAAGGAAACCACTATTTTACCTACTACATCTATCATTAAATAGAATTATACGGCAACGAATACCAGTGATTTAAAATTAGGACTACGCATGATTTTTTTATTCAAAACTTTAAAATATGCATTAAATCAAAGAGAGAAGAGAATATACCAGCAGTTTAAAAAACCTTCAAAACTTTAATTGAACGAAAACCATACAGGACTTCAGTACATAATAGATAGAGGTTGTCTAACAAACCTCTGAGGTAGCAGACAACAAGCCTCACAACACTCGAAAGGAAACTAAAATACAAACACACGATGGTAAATACAAGGATAAGGTAGAAGGAAAGGTAAGGTATTTACAATTATATTTTACAAAGGTTGATAAGGGTTGATATGAGAAGGGAAGAAGAGACTCTTCTTGCTTCTCGTGGTTGGTTGGACTAGATGGCTTTATTTGAGCTCTGATTTACTCTTGAAATTTTTGCTCTACCCTGTCTTCAATCTTGGAAGGCCTTATATACATTCGAGGATTTGATCACAGCCGTTGATGAACAACGGATCAGAACCGTTGATGAAGCATCTGCTTTTGTATCTAGGTAGACCATCGATTAGTACACGTTATCAATCAAAGCATGAATTCCTTTCGAAGTGATTCTATATCTGGGACAAATTCTCGCTTAGTGTAATAGCTAGGTATAAAGGTCGACTCTCTAGAATTTGTTGACATACTAGAAGTTGAACTATCTCCCTTGATTAGTTCACTTAGCCAGGTTTCCATAGTTTAATTTCTTTACGACTTAATACATAATTTTCTTAACACGGTTCTACAGACATAATTCTTCACACTCTCTTACAGAGTCAGTTGATGGGACCACCGTCAGGACCACCTAATTTCACTATTGATTTCACGGGCTGACCAACGGTTAAACTGGCTAAACCAACGTTGTTCCGATTCGATGTAAGTGTACGCGAATTTATCGTGTGTAACGTTCCCGAGGCACCCGCTTGTGAATATTATCTGCTTTGCCACACAGGCGCATGGTTTTGTTCCTGGCAGACGGCCTCCACCGCCCCCAAAACACGTCCACAAGGGAAAGGTCTCCACATCCTTATAAAGACATGCTTCGTTCACCTCCCCATCCAATGTGGGACACCACAATCCACCCCCCTTAGGGAGCCCAGCGTCCGCGCTGGCACACCAAACCGGGCCCCGTCTCTGATACCATTTGTAACCTCCCCGGGCACCCGCCTGTGAATATTATCCGCTTTGCCACATAGGCGCACGGTTTTATTCCTGGAAGGCGGCCTCCACCGCCCCTAAAATGCATCCACAAGGGAAAGGTCTCCACATCCTTATAAAGACATGCTTCGTTTACCTCCCCATTCGAATACTCAAATTTAAGTCGTTGCAGCACATGCCCACACAGCAGCTCACTCTGCACACACACACTTATAGTAGCAAATGCTACATACAGAGAAAGCAGCACAACACACACCTCTCTCTCTCTCTCTATATATATATAACACTGTTTACCTTCCTCTTTATGAGCCCAAAATGTGAGACTCTGTTCTTCGCCATTCATCTACTTCTCACCAAATAAAATCATCCAACTTTTATTTATTAGCATGCAAATCAAAAAATTATGTAATTTTATTATATCAAGATTTAAGCCTTAATTTAACGTAAAACCCAAAATTTCGTTCCATTTGAGCCGAAAGCTCTGTTTTCCCTTAACCAAAATTTCAGCCAAATCTCATGAAAATGAGACATGCGAACATCAATTACATATTTTAACTCTCAATCCTACCTGTGCACTCCAGTCAAGAGTGAACAATGTGAATTAAATCAAAGAGAAGCTGTTGTACCTTATTTGGGACGCAAATAGAGCATCACACTCTATTTGCCGTTTCTAGAAAATTTCACCGAAATCAAATAAAATTCAAATTTTGATCTCCTAATATGATAGACAATGCTTTCAGACCTTTCATCAGATGGAACCGGTACTCTATTTTTCTCATTATCTACTTCCAAATCAAGAAATACAATGGAATCTATAAGAAAATAATTATCATCCAAGAGAATGGAAGAATTTACTTGCCTCGAGTCTATATATTTATTTCGGTGACGGCGGCGGCTTCCCTCTTCGATGCGTGCATGACTTCCGTCTTCCATGTGTGGCTCCCCCCTTCTAGCTCCTTTTTCTTCTATAAATAATAAAGGATAAATCACGTCTAGGGTTTCTGTGACGGACCGTACTTCATAACTGAAAATTGATAGAGTTTCGACTAAAAAATGATCATCAAAATAATACAAACCTATACACATATCCTTGTACGTTACAAAATATAACCACATATCACAACACAGGATCTAAAAAGTGACAACAAATATGTGGTACTAACGTCATTATTCCGATTATGACTTCGACTCAGATATAATACTACCAGGTATCTAAATAGCCATAAAACCTGCGGAGGTACATATATCCACCAAAATATAGTGAAAACCAAACTACCTATACATCATCAACATACACATACATCAATATACATATCGATCTCAAAGTTATACAAAATACACCATAAGGGTACAAAATCTACGAAACTAAGTCCACAAAATAATCTTTCGAGGTCTTCCTGCCTAGCCAACTTCTAGTCATTTATTCTACCTCATCAAGTATAAGTGCGTTCACATTTAAAGTAAAAAAAATAGTAAGAAATATGCCAAATGTTCAGTAAGCACAATATAATTAAGAACAATAAGTAATATACGCAAAATAAAGTAAATGGAGGAAATAAGAATATAATATGAATGTATAAATACGAAACATAAACAAATACCTTTTTGGGACATATTTATTTTTCTCATTTTATTTCTAATCCTTTTAAGTTCTAAAATATGTCAAATTTTTATTATCTATACGAATCATGGTCCGTAAGCCTTATCAGCTAACACTATGATCGAATAAGAAATGGAATGTGTATGCTCCTACACATTCTAAGGCACAACCCATACAACTCAAATACCCCATGATGAGCAGTATATCTTTAACTCGATATATGGGGCCATAAAGCTTATACCACCATGTCCCCCGTGGCCCAGAGGCAGTTCTCATACTACCACAGTAATATCTTAAAGTATGTTAAGGAATACTACCATCTGAATATAAATCTTTAGTTCAAATTCATAATTACTTATTATAAGAAAAATTCCATAGAGATTCATAATACATTGTTCTCACTCCGGGAGAACGGTTCATCAAATATAACATATCATGGAATTTTCTTTTTATACTTTTCATAATTCATACAATTCTTATGAGTTTAAGTTTCTACACGACTTAAATTACATGTATAATCAATATAAAACTTGGAAGTTGTAAGAAATTCTTATCATATTGAGCAAAACATAACTTTAGAGTTTTTAGACAACAAATCCCTTCACAGTTACATGCAACATAATTTTCAAAGCATATACAAGGTAATATATTTATTGTACATGCGAATTAATATCATTATTCACGTCCGATAATATTTTTAAAAGACGTAAAAATAATAAATATAAAATATATTTGAATAAATATCAAATAATCGGTGTACCTGCATCTATAAAGCTAGGGTTTTGAGTTTCTAATGTGTAATCACGTATAAATCAGAAATAAAATGAATAAAAGTCAAGGGGACAAGAGTTAGGGTTTTGAGGAGTGAAATACCATACAAATCTTATAAATCGGACATGAAATTGATGTATATGCATGCTCAAGTCATCGGTTGCATAAAATATAAACTTATACGGGTATTAGAACAAGAATACCTAAAGAGAACGGAATAATAAGTGTAAAGAAAGAAAGAAAATGGTATGCGTGCACTTATCTCGACCTGATCTACCACTTCCTTAACTAGCTTTAAAGCTTCCTTAACTAGCTTCTTCCGTAAAAAGAAGGGACACGTGAAGAACGACTGTTTCAAGTATCAAAATTGGCTTGAAAAGAAAGGTAATCCATTATCTTTTGTATGTTATGAATCTAATATGGTTAATATTGTATATAACACATGGTAGATTGACTCTGATTCTACAATCCATATTTCTAATTCCTTACAGGGCTTGCAAAAACTAAGGAAACCAGTGGGTAGTGAATAATATATCTTCTCCGAAAATAAGATGCATTCACATGTGGAAGCTATTGGGATATGTAGTTTGATTTTAAGTAGTGGATTTTATTTGACGTTGAAAAATACTTTTATATTTTAAATTTCTCTAGAAATTTAATTTCTGTTTCTAGACTTTTACCATTTGAATATTTTTTTATATTTTTAGACTAATTATTCAGTTTATCTTATAAGTCTGATATTACTGGAAATGGTAAACTGTCTGATGGTCTTTATTATTTGAATTTATAAAATATACCAATTTTAATAGTGTGCATGCTAATAATAAAATTAAAAGATATGTTATGAATAAATATTCGTCGATGTTGTGGCATAGGAAATTAGAATATATCTCCATTAATAGAATCAAAAGATTGATAAATGATTGAGTACTTAGGACTCTAGATTTTACTAATTTTAAGACATTGTGTGAACTGCATTAAAGAAAAGTAGACCAACAATACTAAGAAAAATGTCAAGAGGAGTTCGGACATATTAGAGATCATACATAGTGATATTTATAGTCCCGATATAGACTCATATGGTCCAAAATATTTTATTATATTTATTAATAATTTTTCACGATATATGTATATCTATTTTTGCTTCATAATAAATATGAAGAATTAGATGCTTTTAAATTATTTAAAGCAGAAGTAGATAAACAATCTCAAAAAAATATCAAAATAATGAGATCAGATAGAGGTGGAAAATATTAAGGTAGATATACTGAAAATGGATAAATACCTGGTCCATTGACAAAGTTTTTTCAACAACATGAGATTATTGCCTAATACACTATTGCTTATTCTTCGGACGAAAATGGTATAGCAGAAGAAACTGAATATTATTGGACATGGTGAGTAGTATGTTAAGTAACTCTGAACTTTTAAAATCTTTGTGGAGTGAAGCTCTTAAAACGGTGGTGTACATATTAAACCGGGTCCCAATAAAAGTTGTGTCAAAAATTCCTTTTGAGTTATGGAAAGGTTAAAAATCGAGTTTGTAATATGTACGCGGATGGGGATGCCCATCCGAAGTAATTATTTATAACCCATAAGACAAAAAATTGGACCCAAGGACCATAAGTGGACATTTCATTGGATATGCTGAACCGTCTAAGGGGTACAGATTTTACTATCCATCTTATACCACTAGGATTGTAGATTCAAGAAATATAAAATTTCTTGTGAATGACTTAATGAGTGGAAGGAAACGATCATAAATAGATCATTTGGATTCTCAACCCTCCACTTTATATGATAGGTTGATTTATGTACACAACACCCTCAAGATCAATCTGGTGTTGAACAATCAATCATTGTCATTCCATAAAATACTGATTTTATTCCAGTTGACCATAAAATGTAGGATTTATCTAAAATAGTTGTATAACATACTCCTATTAAAGATGATGATACAATATTAAGAAGGACTTTTAGAATGAGAAAGTTAACAATTCTTAGTGATTATGTTGTCTATCTTGAAGAGTCTGACTACAATATAAGAGCTAAAAATGATCCTGAAACGAATTTGTAAGTCAAGAGTTATAATAAATTATAATTATGGTACAATGCTATGAAAGAAAAAATGATTTTATGAGTAGCAATGGAGTTTGGGATCTTATTGAATTGTCTAAAGGGACGAAAGTCATAGGGTGTAAATGGGTCTTTAAAATAAAGAAAGACTCATTGGGTAATATCGAAAGATATAAGGCAAGACTCATTGCCAAAGGTTATACTCAAAAAGAAGAAATTGATTACAAGGAGACTTTTTTTCCTGTATCTAAAAAGGACTCTCTTCGCATAATTTTGGCATTGGTTGCTCATTTTGATATAAAATTGTAACAAATGAATGTAAAAATAGTATTTTTAAATGGTGATCTAGAGGAAGAGGTTTACATGAAACAACGAGAAAGATTCTCCTCTAGTGATGGTGAGCAATTGGTATGTAAATTGAAGAAGTCCATATATGGATTGAAACAAGCATCTCGTCAATGGTATTTAAAATTTGATAAAATTATCTCTTTATTCGGTTTTGAAGAGAATATTATGGATCAATGTATATACGAGATGGTCAGTGGGAGTAAGACTTATTTTCTTGTCTTATATATGGATAATATTTTACTTACATCCAATGATAAAGTGTTGTTATATAAGGTGAAATAATTTCTCTCTAAAAATTTTGAAATGAAAGATATGGGCGATGCATATTATGTCATTGGTATAAAGATACATCGAGATAGACCGTGTTGTGTTTTGGGTTTGTCTCAAAAGACCTTATCAATAAGGTTTTAGAGAGATTTTGGATAAAATATTGTACACTGAGTGTAGCACCCATTGTGAAGGGTGATAAACACAATTTGAGCCAATGTCCGAAAAATGATTTGGAACGGGAACAAATCAAAAATATTCCATATGCTTCCGTTGTTTGAAGTTTAATCTATGCTCAGGTATGTACAAGGCCTGACATAGCATTTGCGGTATGAATGTTGGAAAGATTTCAGAGTAATTCAGGAATCAAACACTGAAAAGCTGCCAAGAAAGTCGTGAGGTATCTTTAAGGTGTCAAAGACATCATGCTTACATATAGACGGACCGACAATCTAAAAATTTTGGGGTGCTCCGATTTAGACTTCGTCGGGGTGTTGATTCACGTAAATCAATATCCGGTTATATATTTTTATTTACCGGTGGAGCTGTATCCTTGCGGAGTGTAAAGCAAACTTTGATTGCTATTTTCACTATGGAGGCCGAGTTTGTTGCTTATTTTGAGGCTACAAAGTATGGTTGTATGGATGAGAAATTTTATGTCTAGGCTTAGAGTGATTGTTTCCATCTCAATGCCATTAAAGATATTTTACGATAATTCAGCTACTGTTTTTTTGGTTAAAAATACTAAAAGTAGAAGTCGAAGTAAACACATCAACATTAAGCTTTTAGCCTTAAAGCAGCGCATTAAAGGAAGGAAAAGTACTATTAAATATATCAATACTGAATTAATGATCGCTGATCCCTTGATTAAAGGCATGTCACCATTAAGGTTTAAGTATCTTGTAACTGAAATGGGATTGAGTTCCATTTTATAATTTTTATTGTATTAACAATGATGTTGTAAATTCATATTTAATTATTGTGATATTTCTCAAATTTATGTACAATTAATTAATTAATTTGAGAATATTATTAAGTTGGACAAAGAATAAACATAGGGTTTATTCATAAAGTAAAGTTACCGGATGACTTGAGAAATTAATATATTGTAATACATGGAAGATATTACTCATTATTAGAGGACTTATCGCCATGATTCATATATTTATTTCTTAAAGTTTAAAAAATTGATGATTTTAGTTATCACATCAAGTTAAATATGGACCAAGTGGGAGAATGTGGGCTTCAGCCCACTGAGCCGGCCCAAGCCGGTGAGCTGGCTGTGAGCCGACCGAGCCGCCAAGCCCTGAATCCGGATCTGAGCCGCGTTCAGTCGGCAGAGCAAGTTTTGCTCGTTCGTCTTCCTCGATAGTTTTGTAACCATTTGGTGTTAAACTCAGATAATTGCTGAAGTATTTGTGATCTATTAAGTGGTGATAACTCTCCCATTAACTCAATTCATCAATTTTGGCCGGTTCGAGCACGAAATACTCGGTTGAGGCGGGTAATAGTTTCGCCTATAAATTGAGACTTCTGACTTTGTCTCTGGCATCCAACTCAAGTAATACACAATCTAAACGAGTTAAGGAGTGTCCAAAAGTACGGAGCCGGTCCGAATCTATCGTCGAAAAATAGAGCATAAATGGCCGGAGGTATATAAAGTCGATTATAAATTCCGCTTTTGTGGTTATTTTCGCCACTTTAATATCTAACATTTGGTATCAGAGAAAGGCTTCAACTCTGCCTTTGTTGTTATGTTATTTTTTGATTTTTTTCGAATTTATAAAAAACCTAAAGTCTTTATTTTTTAAAGATTCGGTTCAAACGAACACTGAAAATCGATGAAAAATTAAATTTTCATATATTTTTCATCATTTATGGTGTTCGTATCGTGCTGTTTGAATCGTGTCTGGAATTCGGGTCGAGTCGTTCGTTGTCGGGTTCAGGCAAAGCCGACAAAGGTAGACGACGACTTGAACGGCGTCGTTTTCTACTTCGGCAGTTAAAAATGTCGTCATTTTCTGGCTTATGTTTTATATTTCTGAACAACGTCGTTTCGTGTAAACGAATTCGTTAATAAAACGACGTTATTTTGCTACAGATTAAAAAAAATAAAAATAAATTCAGTTTTGGGCCATTTTGTGCGCGGCCCAAACCTTTCGATCGCGGTCCATTAGGCCCATCACTGTAGCATATGAAGAGAAAATGAAAAGCGAAAGCGCCTTACGGGTTTCGAACCCGGGACGCGGAGGAGGGAGAAGCGGCTTTTGCCGCTGCGCTGCCAAGCCCCTTACAGCCTGTTACGCTTTTATTTTTGTTATCTACGGTTTTACAGTTCAT
>JAOVVI020010411.1:0-13091 GCA_028571085.2 Nepenthes alata
TAATTCAAGCCCTAAACCAGCCGCCCACGCCGCATCCCCACTAAACCCTAGCCGCCAGCTTTCTTCAGAGAGAGAGAGGCAAAAAAAGAAGAAAAAAAGAAGAGAAAAAAAACAGCAAACAAAATCCAAACAGTAAAAGATCCTCGTAACAAGGCTGTCTCATACAAGTAGGTTGGATTATCCTGATATTTAGGTGCGCTCGTTCCATTTTATTTTGGATAGTTTTTTTTTTTTTACTTTTATTTAATAGTATTTAATTTTATCTATATGTGTCATTTTATTACTGATAACAAAAAAAAAACACACAAAAAAAACTTCCTTTTACATCCCATGGCTACTTTCATAGTGGATACAATTGTAGTGCAATTGATTCTTACCTTATTATTTTTAGATTAGCAATACTTATTTGCATGATCTGAACCATATGAAATCTCACCCAAAAAAAATTAGATTGCATTAATTGTTTATTGATCTCAATCTCATTAGTTGTATTAGTATTGCATGCACTTGCAAAGTGGTCGCATTATTTCCCATCAAACTTTTGACCTAATCATGGATTTTAATCAAATTGGAACTCTAAGTTAACAGTTAACCCAATTAACTTCCAATCAATAACAATTATAAAACTATATGATTGCCATTCAAACTGACCTAGCCACTACTTGTCAAACAAATTTGGATCTTGCAAATCGAGTTGCAACTTTAGAAATAGAGCCACACTCATCGGAAACTGACAACTCTAGCGCATTCCATAATAAGACTCACCGATAAAGACAAGATAGTCGAACCCCTCGTAGACGCAATTACAGGCCCTAACACTATGATCAAAAGTGGGACCCGGATGACCACCTCTTCAAAAATATCAAACTGAATGCCCCTAGTCTTGACGGTTGCTTAGACCATCGAGTTTTCACTCAATGGGTTTGAAATATGGATCATTTCTTTGAATGGTATGACGTGTCAGAAGATCGAAGAGTTCAATTTGTTAACCTTCAGTTGACCGAAAATGCTCAATTATTTTGAAAAAGTGTTGAGGACCTTTTTATTAGGCATCGGGCAACCCCTATTAGAAGTTGGGCAAAAATTAAACGACGCCTTCAAAAAAATACTTATCCCGTTCATACAGTAGCAATTTGTTAGACCAATGGAATGTTCTTCAACAGGGTAATAGACCCATAACCAAGTACGTGGCTCAATTCAATGATTTTCGAATGAGATGCCACATCATCGAGGACGAGGTCATGACGTTAAGTAGGTTCCAGCAATAACTACATGAGGACCTTAGGAAAAAACTTGTCCTCCATGGAGTTGCCACTTTAGATCTTGCGTATGATTTGGTCCGAAACTTTGAATTAATTATTAGGACACTGTATCGTCAATCAACATATCATACTCCTACTGCAAATTCTAAGTCTGTCCTAGGACCCCCTCTGTCCACCATTTCCCTTGCAAGGAAAATTCAAGGAAATAGTGTTGAAACCCCAAGCAAAAATTCTCAATTACAGTACTTCAATTATAAAAGTTTTGGATATATTTCTTCTAAATATCCAAGTAAAACCTTATTAATTGATGAACAAGATAGAATAAACGAAAAACCTCTTGAAGAACAAATATATGAATCCAAGTTAAAGAAGTTTGATGACTTAGATGGCAATGACATTGACACATTTGTGGGCTGTCTCAAGACTAACTCCTCTGACCTAGACTCCCAGTTGTCTGTCCCTAATAAGCCATTTCTAAGCATTATACGATGCATCTTGACACAATCCAAAACAGCTGATGATTGGCTTCATCATACTATCTTTCACACTTATATCAAAGTGAATGAGAAAACTTGTAAGATTATCATGGATAATGGCAGTTGTATCGATGCAATATCAGCTAATACCATTTCCCATTTAGGATTAAAAGCTATCCCACATCCTAATCCATATATAGCCTCATGGATTGACACGTCTTCGATAGCTGTTAAAAAACACTATCTCGTACCCATTTAATTCTTAAAATATAAAAATCAAATTTGGTGTGACATTATACCAATGAACGTGGGTCATGTCATTCTCAGGCACCCTTCGCTATACGACTTAGATGTCACAATCAAAGGTCATTTTAATTCCTATTCTTTTATTCACAAGAGAAAGAAAATTCACATCTATCCTTTACCCCAAAAACCGATAACTCTCAATAAGGGAAGGGTCGTGGTAGAAGCCAAAGAGTTACATATCATTCGTCCCACAACACTTGAACGTGTAGCTATCAACGAGTCTATTGTGCTTGCTGTTAGCAGTCCCGATGCCTTTCCAAATTCTTTTCTGTTGATTCCTAATGAGACCCGTTAAGTCCTCCAAAACTTTCAAGGTGACTTTCCATTCTTAGTTGTGCTAGGTTACTTATCCTAAAATCCCTTAGACCTTATCTCGCTGTCCCCAATACCTTCATAACTTACACATCGAGATCAATAAATAATTAAAAATAATTAATGTCACATACAAATTTTTAGCTAATATGCATAAAAGACATGTTACATTTCATGTTGGAGATTCTATTATGGTTTGGATCAAGCTAGAGCGGCACCTACATAGGCCCGAATCTAAATTGCAGACTCGTAATGCTAGTCTATTTAAAATATTACAGCGAATTAGATCAAATACATATGTTATTAATGCTCCACCTCTTATTGGTTTTCATAATATTTTCTATATTGAAAATTTGCTCGCTTATAAAAGTAGTTTTAAACCACTAGTTAATCCCTTTGACGTGCCCCCGGATGTGCCTCATAATGCATGTCCACCCGTTTCTACACAACTCTCCACCCTCCTGGCACACAATGATAAACTTGATGCTATTCTAAATGAGCAAATTATATTTTTCAGAGATGGAGCGGTTCAGCGCTTCCTTGTCCGTTGGATTGGCCAGCCCAATTTCACGACTGCTTAGATTTCTAAAGAGACACACCACCGGTTCGACTCCGGTATTTTGACATTCTATCCGAGTCAACAAGATCGCCAATCTTCAAGCCCAAGTCCTTTTCCTTCCAGAGGCATTCGTGATTCAGTCCGATTTTAGCTCCACTTGCACATATCTACCAACATCGACAAAGGATTGCGCAACACCCCAACTTGTGGTTGGAGAGTTGACTACAGAACTTTTACTCAACGGGGTCAGATCCCAACCACCCAGGAAAAATTGATACGGACATAAAAAATATTTCAAATTAGAAGAGATTTACTTTTATTTCACTTGATTTTATTTTATTTGAAAGATTTTAATTTTATTTGATTTTATTTTATTTGTATAATTCTATTATGTTGAGATTTTCTTTTTATTTTAGGAACTTATATCATATTTAGTTAAAAAATTATATTTATTTTTAAATTATTTTAGTATTAGAATTTCTCTATATAAAGATCCTAAACTCTATTATTTGAACAAAGTTGATGAATTGAATGAATTTGAGTGATTGTGCTTTCCTTCTCCTCTCCATCTTGGTCTCCTCTTTTTCTGGTCTCTACCCCTCTCTTTGATCTCTATTCTCCCTCTGCCACTTCCTTCTGGTCTCCTTCCCCTCCCCTACTTTTCCCCTTCCCTACATCAACATGTATCTCAAATTGAGAGTTTGCAAAAATAACAATCACTTTTTCATATGCTTTTAATTTCATTTGCACAAGGTCAAGGATGTCAGTCATAAACTCATACCAACAAATGACCGGAACGCATGGAATTACAAAACAGCCACTACCATCACATAAAATTGTTGCTTAATGTTTTCAAAAGACTGTTACATTCATAATCGGTTACTCATTCACTGGCATAACATCCATTATGTTTATTATCTAAAAAGCATGGACACCAACACAAGACATGACACAGATATATCAACATATTATTTTTCCAAACATGAGAACATAATATGCTAGGGACACATTAACGAAATATCAATAATACTACTTCATATTAAATTATCAATAAAAATACATATTTCTTGTTTTATCAACCAAAAAATCACAGAAAAAACTAGTATTCACGTGAGCCATATAAAGGGGTTGTGCTGTATCTACCTCACATAATGTAAAAAAAAATAAGACAACAAGGCTTAGGTTTTTAATTATTTCTAGATAACCTAATGGCTCAAATTTTCTTTAATTTACAATAAAGACCCCAATTATCTAAAAATTACAAATAGATATGTCCATATAGTATCACAATGGAAAACAAAACCACTAAAATATCCACATCGACAGCTAGCCTATGAGAAGTGTCGATGCTTCTTAGGTTGTTATACAATAGTTTTGTCTATTGCACCCTGTTATGACTACTATGTAGGATTTGTACTGAGAGATTTAACTAGTTGTCCAACAGATTCAAAGAGAATGAAACTAGAATTTACCCCTACGCAGTTACAGCATAGGAGTACTGGAGAGACTTTTTCGGCCAGCGTACCAGCTGTGACTTGTTATGGAATGTCCATGATGGCATGCTTCTGGAACAGTGTTACCTTAATTGCAACTGAGATTTAATACCGTGCTAGCATGGGACTTTTATAAGCTAAAGAAAGTCAGCTTCAGTTGATTTAATTGAGAACATTGGCAAAGACCACCTAGAATCCTCTGAATATGGAGGAGTGAGTTAAGCATTTAGATCATGAATGTCATTCAAATAATAAGTTTCTAATATAAAGAAAGCAGGGCCACCAATCTTACGTTAATAATTATGAGTTCATCTAAAAGAAGAAGGATATGAGCCTTGCTGATGCCATGATATCATGTATCTGGTCAAGACTGGAGAACCAAATATAAAAAATTATCTTTCAGTCCAATATTAGATAAAATTAATATCACACAGTTGAAATAGCCTATCATACTTGATCCGTGAAAGTGAACAACTAATAAGAAAGCCAGACACCATGTCATTGTCCAATGACCTTGTTTAACAAGATAATGAACTTCCTAGTTGAGACACGTCACTATGGGGAATCATGTATATCTAATCATCCAACCAATTCATGGAGTTAGAGATCTTAAATCTTGCTTTAATAGCAAACATAACAATGGACAGCGCATGTATAACTACTTCACCTCATCTCCCGGCGAACAAACTGCAAGCACTGCTTGAAGGAGAGATTGCTTTGCTCCATTACTGACCAAAATCTGATCAGGTGAATATGAGATTCCGTTCTCATCTGCCACAAAACATAACCCTTAAGGCCTCTATCTCAAGCGTGCAAAAGTAAGGCAAATTGTTTTCCTAAATAGAACTATTTAACTTTGGTCTCAGAGCCGACCTTCCAGTTTACGACAGATTGATGTACGGAGTTCCATGGTACCAGCATTTGGAGTATATCTTGTGTAACCTTCACGGATTGCATTTATTCCAGCCTATATGTCCGAAGGCATCAAAAATTAAGAACTGAAACATTGTAAGAACATAGAAATATGTTAATAAATACACAAGAAATACAGAAGCATATAAATGGAGACCTCAGCTATCACGGTTGGAGTATCAAAGTCAGGTTCTCCTGCAGCCAGCCTGATAACAGGTACACCAGCTTGTACAAGAGCGGTTGCTTGGTCTGTAATAGCCATTGTTTTTGAGGGCTTAACAGAATTTACTCTGGGACTTAATGAAATATCGATGTTCATTAGCTCCAAGCTGCTTTGTGATCTCACAGCTGCTGTTCTTAAAAGCCCAGGCTCACAGGCCTCTGAGTATCTGACAATGTGGGTAAATTCCTAAAGGGAACATCTTTACAACAATACTATGGCTTTGTTCAAAACATGTGATGCAATAAAAGAACTCCAAAGTAAGCTAATCTGGCGTTGTAGAGTAACAGCATATCATTCGAGCTATTGTAGTACTATTTTGTAGAGAGGGCAAGTGATCTAGTGAATCAAGAACGCCAACCTAATGACGCCTCTTTGAGCTTAATCAATTCAACTCTATAGCTTTGGTTTGGTTACCCATTTCAAACTTCAGAGCCTATTATATTGGAGTGGTTCTTGGCTCAGGGCGATTTACAATTTGCCCAACCAACTTGAACCAACATCATCTATCAGATAATAAGACCAAGAAAGATTCCTTCGTAGCAAACCTATAGTTCAACACCTAAGATTAAGAAATTTTCAGAATTTCTAAAGACTGCCACAAGCTTAATACAGTGACTTCTAAGATACCACAAAAGGCAAATATCCTCATTATATAAGTAATGAACAGCAGGTATGGTGAAGATCGTTGCTCAGTACCTAATGTTGTGAAAATGAAGACTCTGAAGGTCAATCTATTTCATCCATCAATTCAGCAAAACATGCACAACAATTAATCCATCACCCCAGATGTTAGATATTCCCCCACCTAAGCTAAAACTTCACTGAATTCAGATTGTCATCTATCTTGTTCCTTTCCTCCCAAATAAATCTACATATTCACGGAGAATTCAGTTGCATAGGTACCATATCAGATTAGATTTGGCAAAAATCTGACACATACCTGCCCTCTCCACCCAAATAGCCAAATCCCACCCAACAAGTCTCACTATGACCAGAACTTATGCAAAACAGAACCAACCTGCCCTGAACTGTGATGGCATGGACTTGAGAACACACTTGATGAAATGACCAAACAAGTAAGAAAGTTTCCAATCCAATTTATACACTGGTCAAATTAGACCGGAGGCAGAAACTTCCTTTCTAAGAAAGGGGGTTTTAGTTTCAATTTATCTCAAACCTGATCAGATTGAACCAAGGGTAAATGACACAATCCCACTCAACCTGACCTGAACCCAACCAGGCAATAACAGCCATTTGCCACTCTAGGATGCATTCTATCTCAGATTGTACTTTTAATTGTCCATAGTCATGTATAGGTGGTGCAGTTATGTATAGGTGGTGGCAAGACTCAAAAGAAAATAAAAAAAAAGGTCGGATGGATCAAGTATACATATAGCCCAACGAAGAAATGCATTTCTTGCCTGACTGTGCTGGAATTCCTCTTTTTGACCATGAAGCACAAACCATTTACAAAATAAAGTCATTAGTCAGTTAGTAAAGATGTTATAAAATTTTAAATTCACTTTGCTCAGCACTATCAAATAAAAAGCAAGCACACAGTTTTTGCATTTTGCAAAATGACCAATAAAAGTCATTGCACTGGACCATACCACTCCAATCAAGTATATCTCAGTTTGGTGCAGCTCCAAACGATGGTCTGGATTTTTGGTATAGGCTAAGGTGGGAAAAATTTTTGCTCTCCCTGTCTCCAACGAACCTATACCATCTGTTCCCTCCACTATTTCGATTACAGGATTTTATGCAATTTTTGTGGCAATCACCATAGAGATATGTTGCTACAGTTTGGCAAGAATGTGAATTTAAGAATAGGATATAACTACCACAGATTTATGCTACTAGGATGTGCAGTTTTCCTTGTTAAATAATCTGACTATGACTTTTTTTATGGAAGGTAAGTTTAATTAGGAAGCTAACTATTTCAAGGAATCTAATGGAGCAATTAAAACAAAGACAGAATAACCTTCATGTCAGGTTTATCGACTTAGACCTAGAGGAGTATTATGACAAATTTCAGAGAAAAAAGAAGTTTTCACAGCATAAATCCTAGTCAAAAAAGACATGCAAAAAACAGTGTAGTGACTAGTTTAAGAAGGACACAAGCAGGGGAGACTAAGGTGTTTCTAATTATAATTGGCATGCACCAAGGATCATCTTTAAGCCCTTGTCCA
Organism: Nepenthes alata; assembly: GCA_028571085.2. NCBI lineage: Eukaryota > Viridiplantae > Streptophyta > Magnoliopsida > Caryophyllales > Nepenthaceae > Nepenthes > Nepenthes alata. Next base: position 7,733 of record JAOVVI020010411.1, read on the forward strand.
TTTGTGTTGGTTATTGGTGAACCCACCAGGCACATTCAAGATGATCATTATTGATGCATGCTTTTAGTAAATGAAATAGTTTTGGTGGATGGCATTAATGCTGAGTTGGAAAATTTTCAAACTGAAAGGTGTTAAAAATAGTAGAATAGAGACTGAATACACAAAATACATTTTTAGTAACAACAGAGTGGCAAATGATGGGAAGGTGTAAATGGAAATGAAAGTCCACCAAAGAGGGATTACTTTAAAGATATGGAGTTGACAATTCAAAAAGATAGGGTAATCAATTTGGATATTATTCATAAGATCAAAAAAGGTTGGTGAAGTACAAAAGAGCTATGACGATCCTGGGAAATTGCATAGTACCACTCTAAATTAAATGACAAAATTAGAAGATGGCTATTAGGTTAGTCATGTTGTATGAAGCCAGGTGACAGGCGATTGAGCACCAGCATGTTCAATAAATGTCTGCGGTAGAGATCAAAATGTTGAGATGAATAGGTGGTCATACAAGGAGAGAAAAATTTATGATTTAATATGAGAGAATGTCATTATGACACTAATTCTAGACAAAATGCATGAAACGCTTTTTGAAATAGTTTAGCTGTGTGTAACAAAGATCACCAAGCTTGCCTATGAGGAGATGTAAGACTTGGACGAGACTCATTGCAAAAGAGGAAACAAAAGAAAAGTATGAAAGAAACTACTGGGCTTGGTTTTGGATATTTAGAGCTAGTAGAGAATATGATTCACAAAAGAACAGATAGGAAGCAACAAATCTATGCGGCAAACCTTGTGTAGAGGGAAAATGATTAGTTTGGTTTGGTTTATGTTATTTAATTGCTGAATCTTCATAGTCAGACTGCCACTTCCAAGGACATGGCTATAAATCAAACACGAGGGAAAGGAATTGTATAGCTAACCCCACTCAGTACCGCTTAGCCTTTTTTTATTGTTCATAGTTAAGAGTATTCCACACATAGTCCTTCAACAACATGTGATGAGATATTCCAGACTACTGGCATCATGACTGTCAACAGTATCTTTGAAAATTCTATTGCATCCACCAAAAGTGATTCTTCATGGTAGCAATTTCTGTTCATTGTCCTCTGTCACAATCTCTTTTCATGACAGATCATCATGTCTCACAGATTCAGATCAATATGCACATCTTCTCTGACAGTAAATACATGGTATGCCACATTTTGATGATCTTGTAAGTACACTGATTTTTCACAGAAATGAAAGAAAAACAAAACACGGAAAAGTCTATGCTCCATCTGATTCCAAGAAAAAAAATTGTCACATAATGCTTTCAATATTCTAGACGGTCATGATGAAAAATTGGACAACTGGAGAAAAAATAGGCACAATAACAACAATCAATAAGGATCCAAAATATAAAATAAATATAGACTTTACATAACCAACTAATGAAGTATGTGAAATTTTGGGTGAAAAAATTAATAATATTTTTTTCCCAGTGTTCACACACATATATACATATATATGTATGTATGTTTACTACATGTATATACATATATATATGTGTGTGCATATATATGCGTGTGTGTGTGCGCGCGCGTATATATGTGCGTGCGTGTGTGTGTGTGTATGTATGTATATGTAAATAAAATCTATACCTATGAAATTATAAAATCTAGTGATGTACAAAGGCACAAGGTTTCTATGAAGTCACATTACCACATTTCATGTTCAAACGTGACCACATTTATGTAAGCACAGAAAAAAAGTGGCAATAAAATACTTTGAAGTCATTCAAAATGATTACCTATCATTGACAAATTAGTCAAATCCACTTCCAAACAGGGATTGATTTACAAGAGGAAGACAAAGGAGGGAAGGGGACTCTTTGGAGAATAGAACACATAAGTTACAAGCATACTGGGGCTGCTGCAACTTGTACAGAAATCTCATACTGCATGGTCAAGTTGAAATAAACTATCTGCTTGTAGGGGAATACCTTTTATAATTCACCTAAGCATAAGAATTTTTTTGTCCTTGAAAATGGACTAAGGTCTTAGTTATCAAAGATCCCCATGATAAATGTGTCATAAACCATGATGAACATGATGATAGTGGCAGGAAGGAATAGAGAACAGCTGAAGAATGCAGTTCAGAGGTAAAATAATAAAGAATCAAGGAATTGGAGCCAAAAATCTCAATATGCAAGGCCAAACGTGGTTCGTGAACATGTTTTCAAAGCCAGTCAATACTCAATGAAGGAAAGAGAGTGACTTCTATGACCATGCCATTAACATATCCAACAACAGGGTGTGAACAGGTCATTTTGTTTGTAGGTGAAAGAAGAAAACATGATCAGCCATGTTAAGATGGTTGCTCCATACTGACAGTCAACAAAATGTGAAGAGCAAGGAACAAAAGAGATTCGTAGAAATCAGCATTCCCCAAGAAATTCAAATATGTTTACCATAACATCCGTTCTGATAAGAGAAATCTCCTAATGCACGCATTTAAAATGATACAAAGAATCTGCCAATATTATCTCCTTCAATCTCAACAATTAATGATAAAGCTGGAGACGGTATTGTTGGGTTTTAATACCCGGGGTCCCTAAAAGCATGGCCCAAAGGAAAAGCCCGGTCCGAACATCCCAAAGATCAGAGACCCAGGAGGCCCAAGAAGTCGAAGGACACTGCGAAAAGCATGCGACATCCAGGTACGATGACTAAAGAGCCCTCCCAGCAAGGCAACGTTGCAGTTGGCGGCCGAGAACTTCCTTAAGCGGTCCGAGAACTAATGAGAGATAGATATGCCGCGGACTCTGCCAAACGTCAAAGTAAGGCAGTAAAGGACGAGTACTTTCCCTAGCGCCCGAGAATAAAAGCGATACTACGAATAGTCCACGTACTCCTCCAAAGATAAAAAAGATTAATAAATGACGAGGACTCTCCCTAGTACCCGAGAACGCCAGCTCAGCATTCACAGTTCCCAAGGAACGCGTAAATCCCGCAGCACGTCACCACAGACAGTACTGATCCAGAACACACCCTGTCACCTTAAGACTGACATCACCGACTGACATCCCTGACACAACATGGCTAATAGCGGCGCTGACAGTTAACTTACTGTGCACGCCAGCGTGCCTGACACGGCATGGACGCGTCAGAGAAGCAGGTGGCCGGCCTCCCAGTAGGCATCACTAGCCAACGACTATTTTCTCCTCTTATAAATATCCAGTTCAACACTCAGGAAAATGGATTGATCAACTGGGAGAGGATCGAGTTCCGAAAGATCGATTCTTAGAAGCTCTCGCAACTCGACAAAGTCCAAAAAAAGCTTAAGGAGAGAAGGATTTACATTCCCTGTACCTTGTACTGTGTATTAAAAAGCACTCAATAGTGAAAATCTTTATCAGGCCCAGAGCCTCGTGGTTTTTCCCCCTGTTTTAAATGAGGGTTTTTTACGTAAAAACATGCATGCTTCATATCTTCCTCTCTCATCCTTAACACACATCAATAACCCACTCGCAACCTCTTATGTTACAAAGGGTTCTGTACGCCTGACATCATCGACGAACGGAGGCCGAAATTCTAAAACGCAACAATAATAATAATTTTTATAGACAAAAAATAAAATCTAGAGACAGATTAATTAGCTCTACAGGCTGCAAGACATTTTTTTTTAATAAAATTTTATATTAAGTAATTAAAATTATTAAAATTAATTATTTAGATAATGTTATTTAATATTTAAATTTTAATAATTAATTTTTTTACTTAATAATTTAAATAAAAAAAATAAGATTTCATATCTACTACGAGACAATTAGCAATCTACCTAACGAATTTTGTTGGGTTTTTACCAAAGTTTTCATCCATTCATAACACATTTATAATTTACTCTCAACCATAAAAACCCAATATTTAAAAAATTAAAATAAATAAAATAAACCTTAACCTAACAATTGTGGAAAAATTACAGAAGCATTTATCATTTTTTAAATTAATAAAGTCAAACAATATTTTTTTATTGTATTTTATTTGTGTAAATATAATTTTAAAAAATAACGTTAAATTAAGATTAAAAAGTAAAAAGTATTAGATATGAAAAATAAACTCTATGTAGTAATAAATAAATTATACTATATAAAATATTCAAAAATCTCTATAAGTAATAGCTCATTGCTTTATTACAATGATTGGATTGGACATATTAAAAGAGAGCCAATTCAATAATTGCACTCTCTCAATTTCTTAATAAATGTATCTAAGTGGACTTTTCATAATCTTATTATAAGACAAATCATACTGATTTTAAAATTTTATTTATAATTTAATATATATTTTTAAAAAATTATTTAAATATAATTTTATAAAATTATAATTCAATAGAAAATATAAAAAAAATATGCAGATTAAAGTTAACTTTGTTTCATTTAAAATTTTAGCCAATAATATATTAAGTATTATTGATAACGATTGATTAATCACTGTTTAAATATATTTAATTATATAGTATTTTTTTATTAGTAGCTGTTAAAATTTTTATCTAAAAATAGATAAATAAATAGGTATTATATTATTTAAACTTGATTAAAATTAAATTTAAATAAAATATAGGTTAGATTTAGATATAATTTTATTACAGTTAAGTTTAATTAGGCCGCATGTAGTCCAGTTATCCAGCCAAAATTATGATTATTTTTTAGCATAATTCAAAATGGGCCAATTCGGAATAATTTATAAGTATTTTTGTTTTTAGGTATTTTTTATAAATATAAAAATTTATAAAAATATTAAAATCATAAAAATTATAATTTTTAGATTTAAATATTAATTAAACCTATATATTTAAATAAAAAAAATTTATATAAAAAATTATTGATTTTATTAAAATAATAGATTATACTGCTTTAACCGATAATAAGCGAATTGATCCAAAATTATTGAGTGGTTGAACTTTTTTTTATTTGCAGACATTTTTATTGGGCCGGATTTATCCAACCCATCAATTTTAATTTTCTAAAATATATGGTTTGAATTTATTTTCATTTGTATAAGTTTTCTTGTCAAATTAGAGATAATTGTATATTAAAATGTCAAAATTCACCACAAAGTTTATCAATATGAATTATTATAATAAATTGAGTATGTCTATCTTTTATATTATTTTTTTGCTAATTGAGATGGGTTAACTTGAAATAAAATATAATTAACAAAATTGACTCGATTTTAGAAGTACCTAATAATATTTACTTAAATTAAATATAAAAATGAAACTAATTTTTTTGAAAATATAAAAATGAAATGTATATTTTTTTTCATTATTAATGTGAGGGGTTAATATATTACAAAAAAAAAAAAGGATAGTTAAT
>JAOVVI020010412.1:0-13090 GCA_028571085.2 Nepenthes alata
GAAGTTGATAAACCCATTTTTGATTTTTGTCTTAGGGCAACCTCATTACATTTTCCGGTCAACTAGCATTGACCGGACCCGATGACTAAATTTTTTAGGTTTTGAAATTTGGATCGTTACATGCAGTACCACCCACCTTGGGGTGTGAACGGAGGTAAAGAAAAGCAGCTAAATGATGTCTACTTTTAGTCATGTCTACTGAATAATATAGGTGGTACCACCCACTTTGGGGTGTAAAGGGAGGTAAAAGCCTTAGATTTTGGGGATATGCACAATCTATCCTGTCTTCGAGATGTAAATAAAGAAGATATGTGCTTTAGATTATATGGGTTAAAACAATCTTTTCTTTGATTGACACTCCGTTAGCTGGTAAGGCCTACTAACTCTAATCCTTAAAGATAGATAATAAAATGACAAATAATAATTAAGAATTAAAAAAGAAAAATTTTAAAAATTAGAAGTTTATGCATGCTCTTATTCCTCTGATTATATGTCTATTTTAAGTATAAATGTGCATGTCATTGTATTTATCTATAACTTACTGAGTATTTGGCTTATTCACTTGCTGTTTTTCTAACCCTTTAGATACTGGGCACGATTTGGTATCTGATGAATCAGGAGTAAAGTCTGAAGATGTTTAGGATCAAATATTGATGGATTGTAATATATTAGAAAATTTTATACTGCATCTTGTAATAAATAAATATATATATATACCATGTTGATATTCGGTATTGATCATTTATTTATACTTTCGTAAATTATTATGGATATTATTTGTGCTTTCGCAGAATTTTATGGTAAGAATTTTAGATTTTTAGTAGTATCTCTAAAGAATCTGATACCGTATTTAAGTCATATGAGATTGGAGCCACTTAATATGGCATTATATGAATCCTCTGTATAATAATAATATATTCATTGACTTATATGTAGTATGATGTCTTATTAAGGGTAAACGAGAACGTAGAATGTAACAACAGTTAAGAGGCTGACCGAGAATTCAATGCATAGAAGGAAGAAAGCCTAAATAGCGGAGGCCCAGCTAAAAACCCTCAAGCTCAAGAAGCAAAAGATGTAGTGGTTGACCTAAGAGGCATAACCCAACCCGTCCGACAATAAATGAGCATTAATGGATAATCAATACACTATTACAGGATGTTATTATATCAAATCAATGGTCGGGAACTATGAAAGCCTAACCGACAAATACAGGTGGCATTTACACAAGTAATGCTCCTCATAACTTTAGAAGTATAATGCCTAGGGGATTGTAAAACTAGCACCCCACATTATAAATACATCCTCTCTTCCATGGGAGAAAGGGAGGAAGATTCAGAAAAGAAAAGCCACTATTATACTCAGGTGCAACTCTCTCATAAAACCACTATCCCTTATAAGTACAACACCTAAAAAGCCGCTAACTCTTTCGAGTGCACCCAACGGAGCTCAATTCTCCATTAAATACCTAATCCCCATCCACTTGTATTCTTGCATTCTCTTTTTTCTATCTTTCTTAACCAACTGAAAATATTATTGATTGAATGTCGAAGGATATACGGATAAGTAAGTCTCATATTCTTCTTATCTCTTATTCATTTGTTGTAATATGTAGAATTCAGATTCATAGTAATAAAGACCAGATCTATTTCCAATCAAACACCCGAGTAAGACAACTCTCTCATTCATTCAATAATTCAAATTCAAAAATGAGTCAGATAGTATTTAATGAAATTTTAAATAAACAACAAGAAAAATAAATTATGTTTTGCCCAGTTTTACCCATCCTTAACAATATAAAATATTGTATCTTGATGCTTCCCTAGATTCAGATTATTGAACAAATTGGGGAGTCGCTTGGTCTTCCCGATAGGTCAAGTTAATGTGAGTCCGATTTTCGTTACTCTAAACCTTGATCCTATATACCAAAACTGCAAATAAGAGGTCAGAGGATGACAATACTTACTTTTTGGTATATCACTCGATACTCAAGTCAGAAATCTTTCTCAGTTAGATAGAAAGATAAGAGGATGAATAAATAATGTACAGATGTATGCTTCGAGGGATTGAGTACTTTTGGAGGGTTAAGCTCCGATGAGTCAGTCGGTTGGGGAGCACCTTTGAGATGGAGGATTGAACTTTGACGAGTGTTTGACTGGGGAATAGTTTAGAGATGGAAGACTGAGTTTCAGCGAGTGTGATAGACTGGATAATTTAAATATCACCTAACCTAATGTCCATTAATAACTAAATGCAAATCACATAAAATCCATCAATATAAAATAACCAAGCATACATAGGATCCAAATATTGCCACGAGATATTCGTAGCTCCTACGCCATATGTGACAAACCCGATCCAACACTCGGCAAGGAGCCACCTAAAATGTTTCCGTCAGAAACTAAATACAATCAACAAGGATTCACCTGTATAATCATACATATCATGCCAATAAACCAAGGATCCAAATAGCCACAAATAGAATTCGTGGCTCCAACGTCACATCTCCGGATACAATGTCATGATATAGAGATGCCACTAGGTACCTAAAATCAAACCATAAGAACCTACGAAAGCATATAAAATCATTCATACACAGCGGAAACTAAACTCATATGAGTATCGTCAATATATAAAAAATACATCGACATATCCATCCAACAAATACTCAAGTCCTCCATACATATGAATAAAGCTACAAAATCCAAACCTACAAAATTATCTTCCGTTCCTCAACCTAGACCACTGGAAATCTCTTTTCCAACTCATCGAGCATCTGCTTGTGCTCATCCGAAGGTAAAAAAAAATAGTAATGGAGTGAGCCAAATGCTTAACAAGGCAAAAATATAATCAAAGATAATAAGCAGTATACTCAAAATAAAGCAAGGGAAGGGAATAGGAGCATAATACAGATGCATAAACAAGAAACATGATCAATTATATTTTCGGAACACATTTAACTTTCCATATTTTATATCATATTCCTTTAGGTTTTAAAACATGCAGAAATTTCTTTTTTTTGTGGATTAGGACTAGTAAGCCTTACCAGTTAACAGAGTAGCCGAACAAGAAAAGGAATGTGTATACTTCCACACATTCTAAGGCACTACCCATGCAATTCAACACCCCGTGGCCAGCGGTATATCTTTAACCTGATATATAAGGTTATAAACTTATACCACCATGTCTCCCGTGGTCTAGGAGCAGTCATCGGTCTACCACTATAATATCCTAAAGCATGCCAAAAAATATCACCCTTTGATATACAATTTTCTTGGTCCAATTTCTTGATTACTTATTCTTAAGGAAAAGTTCACCGTATTCTTACACAAAGTTCTCACTCCTTGGAGTTAGAATCATCAAATTCAACAAATGTGGAGTTCCCTTTTTATACTTTGCATAATTCTCATATTTCTTGTCAACTTAAGGATTCACATGATTTCAAATACATGCACGAATTGACATAAAGCTTGAGAAAAATTAGAAAATGTTTACCATGTTGAGCCAAATGAATCTGTGTGACTTTCAGACAATAAATCCCTTTACAAAAGGCATTCAACATAATTTTCGGAACATACAAAATAATATATACAAAATATATATAAATAAATACCAAATAGTCACGTTCATAAGCTTGGGTTCCAATTTTCTAAAGCCAAATCATGAAAAAATTCCAAAATAGACGGGTAAAAATGATGGGACACGGGGTTAGGGTTTCCATGAAACACAATACCATATAAAACTTCCAAATCGAACAAAAAATCAATATATATGCATGCTTAAAACATGGGTATTTCAAAATATAAGTTTAGACGGGAATTTGAACAAAAATATCCAAATAGAATGAAACAAAAAGAGCAACAAGAGAAAGAAAAGCATATATGTACACTTGCCTTGACCCAATCTATGACTTCTTCAACTAGATATAACTTGGAAATGAACTCAGAGGCCTCAAACTCTCCTTCTCTCTCTTCTCCTCCATGCACTCCCTCTTTCCTCTTTCTCTTTTCCCTTGGAAAATGACCAAAAAGCTGACTGTGTAGGTATTTATACCTTGACTGGAGCTTGAGCGCCAGTCGAACACTGCTCGAATGCCACAACCATGGAACTCGCGCCTCGTGCACTCATTGGGCGAGCCTCGAGCATGCCCACTCTGGAAAATGCACCCAGGGTGTGCCTCGGGCATGCCTTGAGCGCAACATTTTGTTAAATGCACCCTGGGAGCGCCTTGGGTGCCGCTTAGGCGCCAGGCCTCCCTCATCCAATCTTGCTTCCGAAACATTATTTTTCGCAAATTTTAAGCCTAATTTTTATTATATTAATTTAATTACTCCTAATTACTATATTTTAAAAATCGGTACCTTACAACTCTCTCCCACTTATAAAATTTTTGTCCTCGAAATTTAACGAGTCCTCAAAGGTAGAAATGAACTTGCATATCTCGAGATAAATGAGGATATTTTTCCCAGATCTCTTCTTCCCTTTCCCACGTCGCCTCCTCGTGAGAATATTTCCTTCATAATACTTTCACAAGAGGAATGGTCTTTGCATGCAAAATCTGATCTCTCTGATCCAAAATCTGTAGTAGCTCCTTCGAATAGGATAAATCTTCATTGATAGCCAAGGAACCATACTCAATAACATGTGTCGGATCATGGATGTACTTCCACAACATCGTCCCATAGAAAACATTGTGGACATTAGATAAATTCAGTGGTAGCGCTAATCGATAGGCCACCCCTCCGACTTTCTCTAAAATCTCAAAGAATCTAATGAATCATGGCTTCAATTTTTCTTTAACACCAAATCTTGCGGTTTCCATCGACAGCGATACTTTGAGAAAAATAAAATCACCAATCTTAAATTTGAGCTTTGACCTCCTCCAATCAGTATAACTTTTCTGTCAGTTCTGAGCCGTCTTCAACTTCTCGAAAGTCACTGAAATCTTCTCCGATGTTTCCCTAATAACATCAGGACCCAAAAGTCGTATGTCTCCTGTCTCCTCCTAATGGATAGGAGATCAAAACTTCCTACCATACAAAGATACAAAAGAAGTTATGCCAATACTTACCTAAAAACTATTATTATAAGCAAACTCCGCTAACGGCAGGTGATCCACCCAATTCACTTTGATCTCCATCACCAATGCTCTAAGCATATCCTCTAAAATTTGGATGGTTCATTTTGATTGGCCATCCATCTGAGGATGATATGCTGTGCGAAATTTCAATTCATCCCTAGTTCTCGGTGTAGACTCTCCCAAGATTTAAAAATGAAACGTGAATCATGATCAGACTCAATAGATGGTAGCACACCGTGAAATCTAACAATTTCATTAATATACAGCTACTCCAATTGATTACGAGAATACGTCATCCAAATGGCTAAGAAATGAGCTGATTTCATTAGCCGATCCACAATGACCCAAATTGCATCATGATTCCTCGACTCTTTGGCAAACCCATAACAAAATCTATAGTTATATCCTCCCATTTCCAACTTAGAATAGGCAATGGCTGCAATAAACCCAAGGGTTTTCTTATTTTAGCTTTCAACTGCTTGTAAATAAGGCATCTACCAACAAAAGCCACAATCTCTCTTCGCATATTCCTCTGCCAGAATATCTTCTTCAAGTCCTGGTATATCTTATTAATTCTAGAGTGGTCAGTGTATCTGATTCGATGAGCCTCCTTCATGATCTCTTCCTTCAGCTCGTTATCATCATGCACACATAAATGACATGGAATCTCAAGACTCCGTCGACATAAACATTAAAATCAATCCGAGAGTCTCAATTAAGATCCCCAATAATATCCATAAAAAATGGATCATTAAGTTGCTTCTCCTTAATCCTCTAGAGGATCTCGAGTTGCACCTGCAGAAATGACAACATCATCATGTTACCTTTAACAAACTGCTGGATATTGCAATGCTTCAAACAATCCAATATCCCCATCTGCTTAATCTGCAACATTGCTACAAAACTAGTCTGGTGACTTAAACCATTTGCGACCACATTTGCTTTTCTGGGCTGGTAATGGTTTTCTTAATCATAATCCTTTAGGAACTCAATCCACCTTTATTGCCTCATATTCAGTTCTTTCTGTGAAAACAAATACTTAAAGTACTTATGATTAGAATACACTAAAAATTTCTCACCGTACAAATAATATCTCCAAATTTTTAACACAAACACTACGATAGCTAGTTCCAAATAATGAGTCGGATAATTCTTTTTATGAACCTTCAACTACCGAGACCCATATGCAATAACTTTCTCATTCTGTATCAAAACACAACAAGGTCCAAACTTGTAAGCATCACAATACACTTTAAAACCACCCGAACTATTGGGAATAGTCAGAATCGATGCAGAAGTTAACTAATCTTTTAACTCCTAAAAACTCTGATCACACTCTTCTGTCCATTCAAACCTAGCCTCCTTCTTCGTCAATTGGGTGAGTGCACGAGCAATACGAGAGAAATTCTCCACAAATCTACGATAGTATCTGGTTATACCCAAGAAACTCTGAACCATTGTTACTGTCATCATTGACTCCAGTTAATCAAAGCTTCAATCTTCTTTGGGTCTACCGAGACACCTCCATTAGAAATAACGTGACCCAAAAATACGACTTCCTCAAGCGAGAATTCAACTTCGCAAACAACTTATGCTCCTCCCTAAGGGTCTGAAGCATGGTCCTCAAATGCATCTCATGCTCTACACAACTCTTTGAATAAATATGAATATCATCAATAAAAACCACCATAAATTTATTCAAATAGGGCTAAAAGACCCAATTTATCAAATCCATAAATACAGCAGAAGCATTCGTCAACCCGAAGGGCATAATAAGAAATTCATAGTGGCCATACCACATCAGAAATGCCCCTTTTGCCACATCCACTTGCTTAATTTGTAGTTGATGGTACCTAGATTGAAGATCAATCTCTGAGAACACACAAGTTCCTTGCAACTGATCAAAGATATTATCGATCCACAGCAAAATGTACTTATTCTTAATCATAATTTTATTAAATTCATGATAATCCACGCACAACCGCAAAGTCCCATCTTTCTTCTTCATGAGCAGGATTGGTGCACCCCATGGCGATACACTGGGTCAAATAAAACCCATATCCAACAGGTCCTGTAATTGTTGCTTCAACTCCTTTAACTCAGTAGGAGCCATCCTATAGGGGGTATTCGAAATAAGAGCCGATCTTGGCACGAGATCAATTTCAAACTCGATCTCCTGGTGTGGCGGTAGAGTAGGCAATTTATTTGGAAATACATCCTTAAACTTGCACACCACCGGAATCTCATTCGCTGATATCTTATGGCTCTCCACTACACTAGCATATGCCAAATAAGCTTCATAACCGCTGCTCAACAAATGTCGAGCATGCATAGAGAAAATAAAACTGGACTCATCCACCTGCCAAAATCCTTGAATGTGAAAGGGCTCACATTCCGAAATTGCAAAATCTACCTTCTAATGAAAACAATCAATATTCGCATGATACCTCGACAACCAGTCCATATCCAAAATCACATGAAAATCATATATCTTCAATAAAATCAAATCAGCAGCTAAAGATAACTCATTCACCTCAACAACACATCCTGGGTATGAAATATCCGCAACAACAGAGGATCTCATAGGCGTCAAAACAATCAATGAATAATAAAAAATTACAGGAGAAGATGCAAGATGACAAGAAAATCAAGGAGAAACAAAAGAATGGGTGGATCAAAAATCAAAGAGTACAGTACCAAATGTACTACAAATAGAAATAATACCTTCCACCATGCTATCAAACGCCTTCGCCTCACTAGTAGACATCGCAAAGGCCTTGCCTAAAATAGTTGGCTTAGATACAAGTGCCTTCTTCTGATGGGGACAATCTTTGATCTTGTGCCCCTATTGACCGCAATTAAAATATACTCCCATCAACTTGTAACAAGGTCTATCTCCATGCAGTCTCCCACAGTGTGGACAAGAACTTGCTAAAACTTGCTTAGTTGGTGCGGGCTGACCAACTTCTTCTCTAGATCAGATTGCCTTATCCTCTTTTGCGGTCTCCCGAAACCCATACTAGAGTTAGCACAGACACCACTCCTACCCGACATTATTTTCTTAAAGAACTCCTACTCAAGTTCTTTTTCATGGATTAGGGCACGATCCAACACTTCACCATAAGTTGACAACTTCAAAGTCGCTAGGTATTTTCAAATATCATCTCTTAAACCTTGAAGAAACTTTCTCATTGTTCTTTCCTCATCCTTCACCATGTATGGTGCGTACTGAGACAACTCCGAGAACTTTGCATCATATTCTACCATAGTCCGATTACCTTGCCTCAGTCGAATAAACTCCTCCTCCTTCTGTTTGCAAAGGTTAGAAGGGAAATACTTTTCCATGAAGGTCGCTTCGAACATGGCCTAAATGATCTCATCTTGGGCACTCCAATGAGTTTTTTCTTCATTTCCCACAAGTGATGCGCTTCACCCTCCACGCGATAGGTAGCAAATAATACTTGATCATCCTCTAGACATCGAATGACTGCAAACACTTTCCTAATCGTTAAGACCTCGTATCAGCCTTAAATAGGTCTAGCTCACCCATGAATTTTGGAACTCATTCCTGAACAAACCGATCATATGCAGACATCCCTAGATTGAGAGGAGCTTGCACTGGAGTTGGAACTGGAACTGGAACAAGTTTTTGTTGTCCCATATTCTCTATAATGTTGGCCATACTTCCAAGCAAATTCAGGTACTCCTCTCAATCTCGCGGTTGGCCGCTTTTGCACATAGTTGTTTGTCTAGGTGGCGTTGCTAGCTACTAATATCCTTCTGAAATAAAAACAATGCGGGTTAGATCAAACTTTTGACACTAACTAGGACATTACAATGTATGTAATCAAATATAACTACCAATCCTAACTTTAACCTAGGTTATTTAAACTAGGACAACTAGAACGATGCAGTCTAATTTAATCATCCTACGCCTTCATCTACTTATTCCATCCATCTTATCCTATCCAACGCTTCCGCATAAGATTAAGATCAAGCCGAAGGCATATCTCTCTCTCTGATACCAACTGTGATGAATCCTATCCGACACCTGGCAAGGAGCTGCTTGAAATACGTCAGTCAGAAACTTAATACAATCCACATGGATTCACCTATATAATCATACATATCACACCAATACACACAAGATCCAAATAGCCACAAATAGAATGCATGGCTCCAACGTCATATCTTCGGATACAATGTCAGGACATAGAGATTCCACTAGGTACCTAAAATCAAACTAAAAGAACCTGTGGAAGCATATAAAATCATCCATACACAGTGGAAACTGAACTCATCTGAGTATTGTCAACATACACAAAATACATTGACATATCCATCCAGTAAATACTTAAGTCCTCCATACATATTAATAAAACTACAAAAGAAATCTCTACTCCACTTCATTAGGCATTAGCTCATGCTCATCTGAAAGAATAAAAAATAGTAAGGAAGTGAGTTGAATGTTTAGTAACACAAAAATATAATCAGAGATAATAAGTAATATACTCAAAATAAAGTAAGGGTAGGGAATAGGAGCATAATACAAATGCATAAATATAAAACATGATTAATTACATTTTTAAAACACATTTAACTTTTCATATTTTATATTTGATTCCTTTAGGTTTTAAAACATGTAAAAATTTCTTTATCTTTGCGACCCAGGGCTAGTAAGCCTTACCAGTTAATGGAATAGCTGAATGAGAAAAGAAATATATATGCTTCCACATATTCAAAGGCACTATCCATGCAATTCAACACCCCGTAGCCAGTGGTATACCTTTAACCCAATATATAAGGCCATAAACTTATGCCACCATGTCTCCCATGTCCTAGGAGCATTCCCCGATCTACCACTGTAATATACAAAGGCATGCCATGGAATATCATCCTTTGATATACAATTTTCTTGGTCCAATTTCATTATTATTTATTCTTAAAGGAAAATTCACCATATCCTTACACAAAGTTCTTACTCCCCAGAGAACAAGTCATCAAACTTAACAAATTGTGAAGTTTCCTTCTTATACTTTGCATAATTTTTATATTTTTTTTAAACTTAAAGCTTCACATGACTTTAAATACATGCACAAATTAACATAAAGCTTGAGAAAAATTTAAAAATCTTTACCACATTGAGCCAAATGAAGCTTTCTGACTTTCAGACAACTAATCCCTTCACAAAGGCATCTAACATAATTTTCGGAACATGAAAAATAACATATACAAAATACATACGAATAAACACCAAATAATCAATTTCACAAGTTAGGGTTCCAATTATTTAAATCCAAATCATGCAAAAACCCCAAAATAGAGGGGTAAAAGTGACGAGGTGTGGGGTTAGAGTTTCCACGAAGCATAATACCACATAAAACTTTTAAATCGAAAACAAAAGCAACATATATGCATACTTATGACATGGGTATTTCAAAATACAAGCTTAGACAGGCATTTGAACAAAAATTTTCAAAAAGAACAGAACAAAAAGAGTAACAAGAGAAAGAAAAACATATGGGAGCACTTGCCTCGACCCGATCTATGACTTCTTCAACTAGTTCTAACCCGAAAATGGACTCGGAGGCCTCGAACTCTCCTCTCTCTTCTCCTCCATGCACTTCCTCTCTCATCTTTCTCTTCTCTCCTAGAAAATGACCAAAAATCTGACTGCACGAGTATTTATAGCATCACTGGTGCTTGAGCACAAATTAGGCACTGCATAGGTGCCAAAGTCCTAGAAAACATGCCTCGGGCACTCATCAAGGCACGCCCATTGTGAAAAATGTGCCTCGGGAGCACCTCGGCATGCCGCAGATGCGACATTCTATTAAATGTGCCTTGGGCACACCTTGGGCGCCATTCAGGTGCTGGGCCTCCCTCATCCAATCTTCCTTTCGAAACTTAATTTCCCGTGTACTTTAAGCCTAATTTTTATTATATTAACTTAATTACTCCTAATTACTATATTTTAAAAACTCATACCTTACACCATATCTTCTTGATACAATGTTAGATCAGAGAGATGCCAATAGCTGCTAAAAACAAACCATAATAACCTGTGAAAACAAATATATATATAACCATCAATACAGCGAAAACATATCTATAGGAGTGTCATCAAAATTACCATAATACAACAAAAATCCTCTTTCAACATATACATGATCCACAAAATTGTCCTCCTGAGCCAATAAACCTACAACTTCTAGTCCACCTCATCCAGTGTTAGCTCATGCTCATCTGAAGGTAAGAAAAATAGCAAGCGAGTGAGTCAAATGTTGAGTAAGGTACAAATACGATCATCGGCAATGTAGTATACTTTAAAATGAATGAAGGAATGGAATCATAATGTAGATATATAAGCATAAAAACATAATCCAATTCATTTTCGCAACAAATTTAACTTTCCATATTTTATCTATGATTTCTTTAATCTTCCAAAACATGCTGAAATTTAATTACCTTTAGGGACTAGAGCAAGTTGGCCTTACTATCTAATAGAGTGACTAATCGATAAATGGAATATGTATGCTTCCACACATTCTAAGGAACTACCCACGCCATTTAATGCCCCGTGGTGACAGGTATACCTTTAACTCGATATACAAGGCCATATTTCTTATGCCACCAAAACTTCTCCCATTGCCAAAGAGTATTCCTCGATCTATCACTGTAATATTCTAATACATGCCAGAAAATATTATCCGCTGAAATAAAAATCCTTGATCCAATTTTCTGATTTCTTTTCATATTTTAATTGGAAATTCGACACAAATTTATATAATTAATTTTCCTTGATTTTCTCACTCACAGAGAAAATTCCAATAACATATAGAAAATTGTAGATTTTTAATTTATTGATACTGATTCAAATTTCATATTCTTGGTGTATAGATACATATTCTGTGTTCTTGTGGGCTTATATAGAAACATATTTTCATATTCTTGTGAACTTAAGTCTTAGATTTAATAGATGATTTTTCATAAAATACTAATATGTTGATAATCATAAACATTACATAACAATTAATTTTTCAACAAAAACAAATGAACAAATAACAGTAAACCATATAGTTAATATTATTACTTTTGTTGTATAATTACAAATAATCGATAAATCATATTTTCTAAATTATGACTATACAGCAACATTGGACATTTTTATAGATACAAAATAGTAACCAGAAACTGAATAAAAATACATAAATCATAATACATGCATTTAAACATGAATCTTTTTTATTAAAACATGAGAGAGTAGTAAAACATGCAATTTAATCATTAAAAAATTAATAGAGTAGGGTATCAAAATAATAATACTCGTAGGGATATTCAAGAAACAACAACAAAGAAAAGACAAAGTTTAGAGTACACTTACTTTAACTCGATCTAAGAATTTTCTTCTTCAAAAATTGCTCGATTCTAACCTGAGACCTCTTTCTCTCTCTAGCTTTCTCTCTCTTCTCTCTTTCTCCTCTCGTCTCTTTCTCTCTCCTTCTCCTTCTTTGTTCATGTCAAAATGGCTAAGCTTCTTTTTTCTTCTCTTTATATATAAATTTTATATAATAAAATTTATCAAAATGTTATCCTAATAATCGGATAAGGATGGCCAGTGCTTGAGCGCCACTCGTATAGGGCAATCCACACTCGAGCAGAGATCAGGCATCCATCAGGCGGTCACCTACGTGAAATCATGACTCTATTGAGCTCGAGCATGTAGCAAGTGTTGCACTACTGGAAATCATGCCTCCCAGTACCGCTAGGGTTCCCTTCGGGCATTGCTATACTGGAATTCGCACCCCCGGTGCCGCTCGGGAATGGGCCGAGTAACCTGTAACGACCCAAAATTTTAATAAGGAAAAATTTAACCATCAGGACCGGTCAACGTCCGTTGACCGGAAAACCAAGTGAAGAAGTCCGGAAATTTTGTACGTGGGAAATCTCTGTCCGGATTTCCCTTGAAGAAAATCAGTCCGGATTCTACAAATCTTGTCCGGAATTCCT
>JAOVVI020010413.1:0-13090 GCA_028571085.2 Nepenthes alata
TTTTAAATTACTACTATTGGATTATTTTTAATCCAATGGTAGATATTAAATAAGCAGTTCTGATAATTAATATCGGGATAATGTTTTAGGACGTGACAATTTTTTGTCAATTCAAGCATTGTGCCTCCGAGCCAAATATGCTGCTCTTCTTTTAACTGAATCTGTAACCCAAAACTAGTTTGGTTTGATTCGATTTTGAAGAGGGAGAAGAACTGGTAAGAGTCTTGACTTGAGTGACAGAGCCATCCAAAAATTATCAATTTATACATAATTTTTGCATAAATATTAATTTTAAATATATTTAGGCAGTACAGTTTAGATAAATACTGACTTTTTTAAAATTTTTTTGATAATTCTTTTGCTTAATTATTAAAAAATAACACCATGGTTAGTCCATCTTTATTCAAACTAAACAATCAAAAAAAAAAATAAAAATTGATTATTTAATTTAATTTTATCCTATCTAATTATCAGATAATTCAAAACATTAAAATTATAATTTTTTACTCAATCTTTAAAAATTATATTATTTTTCAATTCCAAATAATGAAAACTTGGAATTAAAATTCCAGCTTTGTATGTCACCAAACGATAACATTCTAAAATTTCAATTTCAATTCCGAATTCCAAGCACTATTCCTTGCATCCAAACGGGGCCTAAATGAACTTTTAGAATGGCAAAGAGACAGCATACCAAAACACAATCGAAAATCAATTGAAATTTCAATCTAAAAAATAATAATAATAATAATAATAATAAATTCTCATCCCTACTCATACAATTTTACAAAATTTCTATTCAACAAACACATCTTTATAGCCTTGAAGATACATGGCTTCTTGTACTGATGAAGAATCCAAGCACTTTTGCCTTTGAGAAATGCCATAAGCTGCTTTCACTTTCTTCCACAATCTACCAAAAAACAGCTCAAGCTGAGAAGAGTGTGACCAAACTATAAATCCACTATAATTTTACCCAAAAAATAAAAAAGAAAAGTGCTGCATCATATTTTCTGTAGAATGGAACTAAACTTGTCGTAGAAGCAGTGTTTTTTTTCTTATAACCGAATTCCGTGAGACCGGTCTGTATAACTTTCTCCTTCGGCCTGCTACGTCATCATCTCGATACCGTTTCCTTCCACGATAAAAATGCCGAACATCTAGCCATCCCAGTTTTCCCATCCATCTCTATTAGCAGACCTAGAAGTGAGCCCGTTTGCTGAGATGCTTCCCGGGTGGCTTGGCCCTGGTGATTTAACTGCCTTGTCCTCGTCCCAGTCATCATCCCACCCGAGATCCCAGCCTTCCGCTGTCTCGACATTGATCGATGAATCTGGCATGCCCATCTCGAGCTCTTGATAGGGGACTTCACCATGCCGTTTCCTCCTCCTGAACTTGCAGCAAGCCCACACACCTCCGGCTATTAGTGTCATGGCCAACAGGAAATAAGCGCCATAGATCGGTGTCAACAGCTTCAAATCCGAAGGAAGCCACTTAATGAAATTTCCTAGGGAGATCCGACGCCCAAGATGTAGCACGCAATCACCATTCCCAGCATTTAACAGAATCTTGGTGCCCCTGAGACTGTCGAGTGGAACCTCAATCTGCAGCAAAACTCATACAGAAAGCAAGCAATCATCATAAGCTACACCTGAGTTACCTATATAAATAAGGCCTCGGATTGTTTCAGGCTAAGAAGCCCTGATGGATGAAAAAATCGATATAAATTGCAACCATATCGATATCGGATACATTAGAAGGAAAAAGATTTCTAAAAATTATAAGTTAACAAAATATTATCGGTAGATATATCATGATATACTACTTATAGGAAAACATATCCCAATATTATGTAGTATCAGGAAATATTGGTAGCTCTGATACAAATTCATATTGGCCAATGTTTGCGTCAATGACACCATCACTTCTCCAAGGCTAGCATGTCAATGTCCAACACGTTGGTCTGGCACGTGTTAGAATACTTTATTATTTTTATTTTAAACCCTGACACATTATGACACATTTTGAACAAGTTGAGCTGTTTTATAATTTTACAAAAATAGGATTCTTGATATAAATGTAAAAAAAATCAGAGCCATTTGGTAATTTAAAAATAACTAAAGCATCTAAATCCTTGTTATCAAGTTTTTCATTAAGTGAGGTATAACACAGCACAATTCCTTTATATGAACTCACTTTTTCAGCATTGCCCGTTACATGAAATTGGTTCATCATGAAGTTTCATCAATTTCTTCCAATTCAAAGAATTGCATGCAGAACATTTAACCTCAGATGATATCCTGATGAGATTAAGATTTTTTGTTTTTTTTTTCCCTTTTTTTGGGAAAACTGAGATTTAGCATTATAACTCAGATTAAAAGCTTTTTATGTGGGAATGTTCTACCATTTGTCATGAGTTTAAATTATGAAAACAATCTTTTACATTATGAGACAAAAGACCGCATACAATAGATCTAAAAGTGATTCAATGTTTTCCTGAACCACATGCACAGTAGGATCTTTTATGTACTGGACTTATCTTTTTCCACATGCCATAATGTAAGGTTAGTTGTCAAAAAAATGGCAAGATTACTCTATTGGGATCTAGAACTTACTGGCTAAAACCATGAAAATAATCTCTCTGGAACGTAGGTGTAATGTTGAATTTATTTAATCCTTCCTAGAATCTACAATGCTGGAAATGCATGCACTAGGCTGCTACTCCTTGTTCACTAATGCCCTTCTGCAGGGCATTTGGTATTTTAGGTGTAGAAAGAAGCCTACGGGCAATCAAATCAGTTACTAGTAGCTTACGCTAGGGCATCACCAACTAACAAATTAGATGCAAGCCCCTTTGATTAGTTGCAGCAATTGTCCATAGAAGGGGCTATACAAATATTTTCCGATATAGTGACAAAATCAAGATATGTTATCGTTGCTGTATATTGGCTTTTACCTCTGATACAACCACAATTGAAAATATCAACTGATATGCATCAGTATCAACCCCCTAATACTGACATTTTTTAATACCGTGACAATATACGATAAGTTGTTATATCGGTGACATATTACGATATATCGATAAATATTACAAACATCAGACAATATAACTACTAATACAAGCAAATATTTCCTTGTCAGCTTACTTGTCCGAACTTTTTTTCTTCCAATACAACTAATATCTATATGTATTGTTCAAAATGCCTGATACTAATATGACCACAATTGATAACGATACTAATATTTTCATCCATGGATACGATCGATATTTACTCCCTCTTCTAATTTATTTTGTTCTGTTTCCAAAACTAATTTGGCTAATATCAATATCGAAATTTTCATCCATGGAAAGCTGAGTAAAATTCTTCAAACAACTTTATTTTAATTTCTTTGCTAAGATCTCATTGTTGTATCTACCAGACAGTTCTGAGTTTTGACCATTTGTAGGGTCCTTTAGGCAGGCACAGGATATCTTGTAACCTGACTTTTTACGCCACCTGTCTGGTAAATGGTACCTCCATGTTTGAAGATACCACGTTTGGTGGGAAGGAATAAGACAACAATAAATATCCCTGGTTATGTATAGTTTCACCGTATTCCCATTTTCTGATTACCTTGTTTAGTTGCAAAATAATTATCGGAAATAAATATTATATTACAATATTTATCAATTTAAAAATGTGAATAACTAATTTCATGTAAGAGCAAGTTCATTTATCATCAAATAACTGAGAATATTAATCATAAGTCTTACTAGCCCCCACATCGTCCCTACCCAAGTGACACATTTGGCCATTTGCAGGCACTGGCCCATCACCAGCGCGGCCCCCACTGGAGCTGGCTGGTTGGCCAGTCCCCCCACCAGTCCTTTGCTACCATCCCTTGTGATTCTTTCGTGGTAATTCAAACCTTATTCATAGAGGTAATATTTATAAGAGTTGTCATGGTCAATCTTTTAATCACTTGATACAATCTTTGTAATTTATTTTTTAACTTTTAATCCTAATCGTTGGATAAATATGGAGTCTAACCGCTGGGACAACCATAATACTACTCAACATTTATACCAAGTGTGAATCAAACGTTTAATAATTGATTTTATATTATTTTTGGTAATATTTATTCTATTCCTACCTTATTTTAGTCCAACAATCAAACACCCGTACATGAATACAGCCTAAAAATCATTCAATCCGTACCTTTTGAGTCTGCTTCTTTAGTATTTCTATCTCTTTTTGTTTATCCGCTGAATTTGGAATTGTGAGATTCACTTTCATGCTACTCTCCCCTTGATTTTGAATCAAAAGAACCAGCAGCTTCAACCCTGTTTCAAATTAGAATGAACGTTACGATTTTTTTATCTAAAAGCGAGACAAAATAGAAGTACTAACAAAACGTCATATTCTATTCTACAATGCTATTAGGGACTATATAGATTGTGAAATTAAAATTAAAATTTAAAAATGCAAATTTAATTCCAATTCTAACGAGTTGGACAGAATTCAAATTCTATTGTTTAGATTATATAAATGATTATAATTCCATGAGAAAAAAAAATATTGAAAAATGGTTAACTTTTTAATCCATACATAAAAATTAAAAAAAAATAAATAGCTTTAAATTATAATTTTTATTTTACTCCTAAAAATTACAAAGAACTATCCTGTATTAGTTTTCAATTTTAAGGAATTGGAACATAGAGTTAGAATTCCAATTCTACCATAAGCGAAACAACAAAATTGGAATCAAGCCTAGAATTTTAATTTTAATTCTAATCATGAATTCCATACCCAACCAAATGGGGCCTTAATTTAATTATCAGTAAGACAAGAGAGGCATAAATATTTACCCAAATATGCCGTATCCAGCAAAAAGAAAAAATAAATCATGGAGAAAATTAAAAATTCCTCCAAGAACAGAATTTCCCAGTGGGAAGCACTATTATGAGTGGTCAAATTCATGGCTTCCCAATTATAAGAAGAGGTTAATGTATAAAACTCATTGTGCAAATATTGGATGTATGTACCTGTGTTAGAGCCCCCAATACCAATATTTTCCGATACCACGACATTATTATGATATATTTCCATATCAGCTGATAAAATTGAAACATCAACCAATAAATTAATATATCGGCCCACAAGGCCATGTCAGCTTATGATATTTAGAATTTTTTTTCTTCTAATATATCCAATATTAATATATATTATCCAATATAATAGATACTAATATAACTGTGACAAATATTGATACCGATATTTTCATTAATAATTGAACTTGTCAATAAATTGATTCACTTAATTTTACCCTCTGCCTTGTTTAAATTTTTCATTGTCCCAACTGGGAGCCACTTTCCTCCATTTTATCTCAAATTTTTACTGAGTAATTACTTAAACTATCAATATTATATAAGGAAACTCGTAACCTTACATCAGAATTGCTAGCGCTGTTAATGGGAATAGAAGTGAAAGTAGAAATATTTTCACTGCTAATATTATTTTTTTTCTTGGCTCCATAAAAATACATCTATTAGATAGTTGCCCTTAAGTCTACCACAATACCCTAAACACCCTATGCGACTGGGAAGAACTCCCCATTAATAAGCTGGGCATAATCAGCTCTAGACTCACTAAGTATAGGCACTGACATGAGACCCGAAAGCGACATGCCAACATGATATTTTTTAAGAAATGAGGACATGACATTTAAGAAAAAACTATTTTATACTAAATTAGCAGTAAATATGCCCATTTTTTATTTCTTTCTCCCAAAAAAATTTAGAGGAAATCACACAATTATATAAACATAAATAAGTTATACTATAATATCCTCAATAAGTTATAATTATGAAAGAATAATAACAATATAATGTAACCAAGGGAAAATAATTTTTTATATATCATTTAATGTTTATATTTTAATTTTACCACCTTACACTTTGAAATTACAAAATAATACAAAATCTAACCAAAAATCCTGAACGAAAACGTGCACGAACGTGTCCCAAACGTGTTTGACTGTGTCAAAAATTTACAAAAATTAAACAAATTTGGACTTGTGTCAAATTATGTCTAACATGTGTTGGGGTATGTCAGGAGAGTGTTAGTCGTGTTGGACACTAATAGACTTCGACACTTTAGCTGGGAGGGAGTGTTAGTGTTTCTTGGCTCACTATGCAACAAATTAAGCCATTGATTGACATGTTCATACTTCATAGCCTTAGTTAAATGATGGATGGCAAGCTTATGGATGGAAATATCAATATCAGTCATGGTCATATCAGTATTGAACATATCAAATAATATATATTAGTATTAGGTATATTGGACTGAAATCATAAGTTGACAGAGACATATTAATCGTTATATCAGCTGATATATCACGATATATCATCAATATGGATACATATTGTGATATTGTTTGGACAATATTGATATTTTCCCAATTGGATACATATCAGACAATTTTTATATCAATGCAAGGTTGTTAATTCATATATGGGGGGAAGTTGCAATTGGAGCAGAGTAATGGGCCCAGGCATTCCTAATTTTTAAAGGTGTAAAAGCTGTAAATTGATGCTCTTTGCAGAGACTGATTGTATAGTTGGGGACAGAATTTAACAAATGAAGAAACATGCTGCTTGGATTCCTGTGTTGTAAACCTAAGAGAGTGAAGGGGAAAGGGCACTGGAATTTAGCTGCTTTGTGAAGAGGGTTTGGAAATTATCGAATAAAAGAAGACATATCATTAGATGAAATGAACAAAATGTATCTCAAAGGGAATATTAGGTATGGATGAAAATATCGATATCAATATCGATTGCAACCATATCGGTATCGGACATATCAAATATCATGTATCGGTATTGGGTATATTGGAAGAAAAAAAATTCTGAAAATCGAAAATTAATAGGGCCATATCAACCTATATGTCACAATATATTATCAATAGAACAACATATTGCAATAACATTAGCATATTGGAAAATAAAGGTATTGAGGGGCTCGAAACGGATATATATTGGCCGATATTTACATTAGTGATGTTAGGTGATGCAAGTATATGGGAAGCTCATAAGTCGGCAGAATGTAAGTTCATAGAAATGAAGTGTCTACTTCAGCTAAATATAAGTTCAAAGAAGGTGTAATTTGTGATGAACCTTACCATGACAACTAATCCTCCCAAGAGTTGTGAGAGCTACTTAACTATAACTAACTAGTTGTTGTTCGGTGCTGATCATAGACGAAAATATCAGTATTAACATCGATATCAATCAAAGCAATATTAGTATCAAACATATAGGACAATACGAATTAGAATCATATTTATTAAAAGAAAAAAATTTTGAAAAATATTGGGAGTTGACAGGGCTGAATTGGCCAATATACCATTGATACAATAACATATCGCGATATTATCATAATATTGGGAAATATTAGTATTAAGGGGGCAATATTCCTTGGGTCATAGTATAATTCTTAGTGAAAGGGTATGTAAGCAGATTTAATAATCAAAGGGACGTTTTTCCTGCTAGGAGAAATGATGAGTTCCTCAGCAAACATGAAGATAAGGTGGATTAATACAAGATTGTGTAGGGTAAATGAAATGGACCCAACCACAAATTTAATTCTTTTGCCTGCTTCAAAGGATAATTAGCCAAGGGAAATTTGGCATTTAAGAAAAAAATGGAGATTTGAGCTAAATTCATAAGTATGCAGTGATCATTAACACGTGTCAGAAATAAGTTGTCAGCAAGAGCAGTGCACAGAAGTAGATTGTGATGCCAAGAGGCAAATTGGGGGGAAGGGGGGGTGCATTAGTCATAGGTAGTTGATTACGGAGTCCTGAGGGCATAGGCACAAGGCACAAGCACAAGCCGAATGGAACCAAGATCCCCATTTATGGAATATGAATACATGGTGTTCTTCTAAAGAATTTTAATTATTAAAGCTAATAATATAATAAGAAATACAAAAAAATATTTAAGCCAATAATAAAAAAACGTATAGGTTAATTATAACATAGCATATAGTAACTAAGAAGCACATCTCACCATAAACGTACAAGAATAATAAAATTCATTGACAAAAAATATTGTTTTCAAGATAATTATAGCAAAGAGTAGTATTTATCATCATCATACAAAACTTCATTTGTTTCTCCTTTCTTAGCTTATATATTTGAGATGATGACTTTATCCTTATATATTTCTCTAAATTAGAATCTTCATGATTCACAAACTCTAATCGAGTAGTCCTTGAGGCACACTTCATTTAAAGTTCATAATATTTTTCAATTTATTAAGATGTCATTTATTTCTATAATTTTAGCTACAAAATCTTTTGTTCAAGAATCATATTCAAATGTAAACTCATTATCCTCGTCAAAATCGTTATTTATTCTTCCAATCAAATGCACATTACTTGCATAGATTTCAATTTTACAAATGCCAAGTTAGGCCAATTAAAACCAAACAATTAATTTTTTTTTTTTGCAAAAAAAGTTAGGACGTACAAGGTATATACTTCGAGCCTCAAAAAAAGGGCACGAGCCTTAAAAACCAGGAGCATGCCTCTTGAAATGAGCCTCCTTTAGACATGTTAAAACGCCAAGCTGAACACCCCATATTTTGTATATGAATCGTAATATCATTAATATAACTTTGGGTCTATTTAAAAATAATTGTATAATGAAAATTTGCTGAAAAATCGAATTTAAGGGTCTAGATGTGGTGCCTGATCCGCGCTCATACTTGTTTTAGACAAATTGGATAGCGCCTGATGTGCACCTATGCAACATTCATGCACAGTTTGGGGAGATTGGTTGGCGCTTGAGCCACGCCTGATGTAGAGCTCGTGCATGGATGAGCTTTTGGTGGATCACCTGATGCACGTTTGCTGGTTGCTCATGAGCAGATTGTGTTTATAAAAAACCTGCACATAGTTTTTGGTCAATTAGAGGGAGGAAAAGGAATTAAAGAGTGATGGAGAAGAGGAGAGGAAGAAGAAGAGGAGAGAGAATGAGAAGTAAGGAGATTCTAGAGCTTTTAGGAGCTATAGATGCTAGATTAGAAGATTAAGGAAAATATTTCTAAATCTGATATTTGATTCATTTTAAATTCTTTCGATTTTTGTTTACATTTTGTGTTTTATTGTACGTGCATGCTTTCTTTTACCTTTCTACTTTGAATATTGTCGCATTTATACAATTTTCACTAAGGGTTTTGAAGTATGGTTTTACCAAATGATTTGGATGGTTTCTTATTTTTATCAAATAAATAAATATTTTGAGATAATATATTTATATATGGAAATGTTTGTAAAGAAAAAATCATGAATTTGTATATTTCGGCCTTGCATGTGATAGTCTATACGTATGCTTCGGACCGGACTCTATTTTATTACTTGTCTTGACATTTGTACTTTCCCATAGGGTGAAAAATTTTGTATTTGTACTTATTCAGAGTAAAAATTTTATACTTTTTCTAAAAAGAAGAAACGTTTTGAGTCTTTTATTACAAAGTCCT
Organism: Nepenthes alata; assembly: GCA_028571085.2. Classification (NCBI taxonomy): domain Eukaryota; kingdom Viridiplantae; phylum Streptophyta; class Magnoliopsida; order Caryophyllales; family Nepenthaceae; genus Nepenthes; species Nepenthes alata. Next base: position 9,530 of record JAOVVI020010413.1, read on the forward strand.
TTGATTTGGCATTTTTAGAATCATTGTAAAAAATTGAATAAAATAATATATTCGGATATCTTAATATATATCAAACATGTAATACCTGAATTCCTATTTGATATATTTCGAATGTATTTATTAATTTTGAGATTTATTGGATGTGTTGGCTTAATGGTATTTTGTGAAAATCTAAAGGACCCAGATTTGTATTTCTGCGCTCGAGATGCGCTGTAGGCGCGAGGGAGGCACATTTTCCAGATGCCAAGAGTTGGGTTTGCGCTCGAGGCCCGCTGAAGGCGAGCGAGAGCCCAATTTTCAGATTGGGTCGTGTTTGGGGCCTCGCTAGAGTCACGCTCGAGGCGTTACCTAAGCCTGAGTTGGGCATATAAGGTGCATGGTTAGGGTTTCGGGCCAAATTTCATGCAGAAGCCGGGAGAGGAGAGAGGAAGAGAAAGAAGAGGAGAGAGGAAGTGACGATCAGACATCTTAGAGCTTCTGTTCATCAGATCTGTGAAGTATAAGGTTGAGGTAAGTATTCGTAAGCCAAATCCTTGGTCTATTTTCGTGTCCACTGATATTTGGACACGCATCCGATATAGCCATAGTTATCGAACAATGATAACCCTTCCTCAAGTTGGTCTAATAATCTTTGGTTCTCCGATTTAGTATATACTTTGTATTTTTGTATGCATTTGCGTGAATTATGATTTGAGATACGTGGATTGGCTCACGGATGGGCAATAGGAATGTCTCATATGTACAGATATGTGTTAAGCCCCGAAACATGTTTTATATTTATATGATTTGGTTCCGGTTTCCTTGATTTTAGCATGTGAGATTATGAGATTTGGATTCGGACTTTGGTTTGTGTCCCACGCGGAAGTGGTGACGGTCGTGATTATGTGATGTGACCTTAGATCATATGGTATGATATTATCTATGAGATTTGATCGGCTCAATATTTATTATGACTATATCTCGGAGGCACTGTTTGATACGGACAATGATTTAGTATGAGACATCTCGATTTTCAATGATTTTGACGGACCTTGTGGTTTGTTTTATATGTGGTATCTCATTCTATCTGATTTATATATACTATTTTATATGATAATACTTGCTAAATTTTAGACTCATGTTTTCATATTTTATTCTTTCAGACTAGCAGCTTGGATATGACGGTAGAAGTTCGGACTCGATCGGATGCGACATTATTCTCCTAGTGAGTTGGATATTTATGCCTGTAGGGCTTCTGATCTCAGGGGTGTATTTTGGTTTGTGTTTGGCTGGTTGTGAGCCGTAGTCTCTATATTGAGAATTATGAGATATTTGTGTTATGTAGATGAGTTGTTTTTGTTGGATATCCCCTTTGAGTTATGATTAGCAGGTCATATTTTATGTTGTTCGGATTTATATCCGTTGAGGTCCTATGTGGGTTTTTTAGTGTTTGGGTTCATTTATATTTGGATCATCACTCCCAGGTTGGATATTGTGGTTGTTAATGATTTATTAGGTCTTATTTTTATTGTGGATTTCATTTTGACCTGTATACTGTGTGCTTGGGACGTGACAGCGGTGCTATCAGAGAAATGTTAAAAGGGGGAGCCGTTTTGGGTTCCTTTGAGTCATTTTGGCTAATTTTGGGAGGATCGTTGATCTAATCTTGTGTTGATAGGTGATTAATATGGCGGATAATAGGCCTATTAGAAGTAGAAGATCGGTTTCTAGCCGGGAATATGAGAGTATGAGCAGAACTTAGGAAGCTGATAGGGGAAGAAGATTGGTCTCTAGTCGCGAAGACGATTATATGGCAATGATGGGAAGCATGAGCAATATTATGGATTGAATGATTCACCATCAAGATAGTGATCTAGAAGCCATGAGGCAAATGGCTCATTAAGGTTAAGAGACTCAAGGGCTATGAGTAGGATGGCCAAGTAAGGCCAAGGAAGGATACATTTTGACTGATTTAAGGGTGAGCATGTCTTGGAATTTTGGGGAGGGTTTGATCACGTGAAGGTAGAAAATTGGCTGCAGAAAGTGGGAAGAACCATGCCGGGTCAGTTTATTATCGGCAAAGTGGTGCATGCTTCAAGTGTGGCTAGGATGACTATCGTGTAAAGGACTGCCCTCAGTCTCAGGGGAGGGAGCATTCAGAAAAAAGGCCAACGGCTTTTGGAAGAGGCTTTACAGCGTCAGCCCGTGATGCTAGGGCGAATCAGTCCATGGTAGAAGTACCTTGCAAATTTTTAATTCCATGGCGCATTTATTGTTTAACCCCGGGGACACGCATTCTTTAATGTGTAATTTATGTATGTTGTCTCAATTTTTGAAATTGCTTTGATGATATCGACTCCGGTAGGTAAATAGTTGCTGTCAGAGATTGTTTATCTCCGATGTTCGATTTGGGTTTGTGGCTATGAGTTGTCAGTAGATTTGATTTTGTTGAATATGCTGGATTTTGATGTTATATTGGAAATGGATTGGTTGGTATGCTATCCCGATACAATAGATTGCTTCCATAAATTGGTGTTATTTTGTATTTCGGGGTATGAATCTTTTGAATTCCAAGGTAGGATCGAAAAGGAATCATTGGGACTGATTTTGGCTCTACATGGGAACCATTTGATGCAAGAAGGATGCCAAGCTTATTTGGCATATGTGACTACTTTTGGAAGTCATTCAGTGGTCATTAAGGATATCCCTATTGTTCGTGAGTTTGAGGATGTGTTTCCAAGGGATTTGCCGGGATTGCCTCCTGATAGAGAGATTGAATTTTCCATTGATGTGGTGCCAGGATCAGTGTCGATTTTGAGGGCTCCTTATCGGATGGCCTCGTCCGAATTAAAGGAGTTGAAGCGACAATTACAAGAGTTGTTCGAGAAAAGTTTTATTTAGCTGAGTGTGTTTTCGTGGGGAGCTCTGGTATTATTTGTGAAGAAAAAAGATAGTTCTATGAGGCTGTGTGTGGATGATAGGAAATTGAATAAGATCACCATAAAAAACAAGTATCCCCTCTTGAGAATTGATGATTTGTTTGATTAGTTGCGGGGAGCTCAGGTAGATTGATTTGAGGTCGGGATATCATTAGCTAAGGATTAAGCGGGAGAACGTAACCAAGACAACCTTTAGGACAAGATATGGTAATTATGAGTTTTTTATGATACCTTTTGGATTGACCAATACTCCTGCATCATTTACGAAATTGATGAATCGAGTTTTTCAGCCATTCTTAGATCAGTTTGTGATTGCTTTTTATTGATAATATTCTGATCTATTTGAGGAGCTTTAAGAATTGTTAGACTCATCTAAGGATGGCGTTACAGATGTCAAGGGAGAGGCGTCTGTTTGCAAAATTGAAGAAGTGTTAGTTTTGGTTGGAAGAAATTTCTTTCTTGAGTCATGTTGTGTCCAATGGTGGCATATCCGTGGATCTAAATACGGTGGAAACGATGGTTAATTGAGAGAGACCGCAGAATATCACAGAAGTGCGGAGTTTTTTGGGTTTGGCCAGGTATTACCGACGATTTGTTGAAAATTTCTTAAGGATTGCGGTGCCTTTGACCCGATTGATGCAGA
>JAOVVI020010414.1:0-13090 GCA_028571085.2 Nepenthes alata
CGACAACCCACAACCCGACATTGATACTATAATACATACGGTCACGGAATATGTCAATTAGACAAATGTCTCTAACATAATGTGTATACAATTTTGAGAAATATTACAACAGATAAATAGAAATTTTTATCAAATATCATTATCTATACAATGAAAATTATAAAATAAAACTTAGCCCTATTTTTGTTACAAGATCCTTGAACCTCAATGGAGGCATGCCTTTTGTCAAAGGATCAGCGATTATTAATTCAGTGCTAATATGCTCAATATCAATTTTTTTCCTTTAATGCGCTCCTTTATGTCTAAAAATTGAATGTCGATGTATTTACTTTGATTGCTAATTTTATTATTTTTAGCTAAAAAAATAGCAGCTGAATTATCGCAATATATATTTAATAGCCTTGAGATGGAATCAAGCACTCTAAGTCTAGACATAAAATTTTTTATCCACACACCATACTTTGTAACCTCGAAACAAGCAATGAACTCTACTTCCATAGTGGAAGTAGCAATCAAAGTTTATTTTGTACTCCGCCAGGATATAGCTCCATTGGCAAATAAAAATATGTAACCGGGTGCTAATTTACGTGAATCAACATATTTAGCGAAGTCTGAATTGGAGTACCTCAATACTTTCAAATTATCGGTCCTTCTATATTTAAACATGTAGTCTTTGATACCGGTTGAGAATTGATAAGTGCGTTAATGAGAGAGTTATCATTACTAAATGGATCACTAATACTTCAGTAATCAATTGAATTGAACGGAAGAAAGAGATTAGGAGTCGAGGAAGACGAAGAGAAGAGAAGCAGCACGCGGCTGCAAAACAGCTCAAATGCGCCTTGAAGAAGCCCACTTGGCTCGGCTCGGCTTGGCTCGATGATTGCTGAAGGCTATATGTATTACATAGAGTGGCAACAATTGATGATCCTAGAGATGCCAGAAAAGATAAACGGAAGAGGGAATACCCGTTGAGAGGCAGACACTGGAGAAGCATAACCATGATTGCAAGCCACGGTGGCTCTCCTGCTGCTGCTGAAAAGGATTGGCACCATCTGTCACACAGCATGGGTGTTAAAACTGTCTATCCAACGGAGGATAGCCTTGCAGATGGAATCAACGGTGTTGCTTCATCAACAACTAATTCAGAAGCCAGACCTGTAAGAGCGATGTAATTATAAAAAGATTTTTTGCTACAAAAACTTGATTTCAATAGAAAATCCTAAACCATTGTCAATGACATTAACCTTAACCCTGTCCACGGAAATCTAGATCAAAATCTAAACCCTTGTAGCTAACCCCTAATTCATAAGACATAAAAACCTAAGAGTAACGTGCAGCACAATTTATTATCACGTCAACACAAACTTAAAAATTGCAAGTATCAAAAAATGCGTACCTCAAATACTTAATAAGAGTTTTGCCTGTAAAGAAAATTTCACGTGGAGTTGTCCTTCTTTTCATTCTTATAAGCACCTGCAACAATAAAATTGTTATCTTATAACGACATATATTTCGTATACGTACCTCCATTTGAAAGGAACTTAGCACCTTTTTTTATATATGCTGCAGCCAAATCCCTATAAACAAAAGTCATACGATTGACTCTGCTTGCGATGTTCGTAACCAAGGCAACTGTTTCATCACATATTACACTGAAGTCTAACGAATTGCCAATATAATGGAAAGTTACCTTTATTTTACGTGAATGCCATTATTAAGGAAGCTCCACAGCCTTTTCACCAAGACAGGCAGTATTGGATCAGTAACCAGGCAAATAAATACAAGTCATTTACAAACATATAAATAAATATCATCAAAAAAAAGGTAAATTCTCACACGCTATTATACCTTCGCACCACTCCTATATTTTCTTCTTTATTTTCATTTTTCAAGCAGAGTTGGAGCTCTTTCCTTTTTTGTCTTCCACAACCACCTGAATTTGTACATAAATTCTGAATTTCAATATCGTTCCTTAATGGGTTCTCAGTCGCAAATAGCCCATGTGAAATAGGGATTGAAGTAGTTGCCAATAAATCACGACAAATACCTATGCTTCTTGATGAATTCTAGAGCTTTCTTGAGTATTTTATCTGCCAAATCATAGTTCACATGCTGCAACTGCAGTTCGCACCTAAAATCTAAGATGAGAGTCAAATCTAAATTGAATATTACAAAAATCACTACACAAGAATTGGAAGTTGCAGAAATTAAAATTGCGTTACCGTGGCAACTCACGTCTATGTTTTCATTATCAACAGAACTCCGAAAAGAAGTTTCTTCATATTCTCACTGCAGTTGGTTCCATACAAGATCAGTATTATGACCTAACAAGAAAAATAAAATTTATAATCACACATAAGATAATATATGGTTAGCAGAACTCCGTCTATGTTTTAATTATCAGCAAAACTCCAAAAAGAAGCTTCTTCATCTTCTCACTGCAGCTGGTTCCATACAAGATCAATATTATGGCCTAACAAGAAAAATAAGATTTATAACCACAAATAAAATAATATAAGGTTAGCAACTACTCACATGGAGGCATTCCTTCGGTGGTCTCGTTGATTTATTTCACATTTGCGGCTGTATTTTTACCTTTCTCTCCATAGGTTTCTTCAGATCCAATGATTATTCCTTCGGCATGTAAGATTGATATAATTTTAAAAAGATTTTTTGATACAAAATTTGATTTCAATAGAAAAACCTAAACCATTATCGATGGCCTTAATCCTAACCCTATCCGCGAAAATCTAAACCGAAATCTAAATCCTAACAATTAACCCCTAACGAATAAGACATAAAAACATAAGAGTAACATACGACACAGTTTATTATCATGTCAATATGAACTTAAAAGCAGCAAACGTCAAAAAATATGTACCTCGAATACTTAACAAGTTTTTGCATGCAAAGTTAAATTCACGTGGAGTTTTCCTTCACCATATAATCACCTCCAGCAATAAAATAGTTATCTTATAGCAATATATATTTCATATACGTATCTGCTTTCGAAGGGAACTCGGCACCTTTTTTATGTAATTTTATCCTATGTTAGAGGGATTTTCACAAAAAAATACCATACACTTTATTTATATATGTTATTACATGGTTATTGTGATTATTATTATACTGTTATAACATCTTCTCATAAGTCTAAACAAAAAGACTCGATATTTCAATCCACGAAGGTTTATTCTTGGCTCAATCGTGGAGCATCATGACAGCCAAGATTCTATAAATTTAGTGCACCTAGAATTCATGACAGCCAAATCTCTACCAACGTAAGCATGATGAATGATCCCACTCTTGAGAAAGAAGCAATGTGCTGCTTTTCCATGGATCAACGCTGTAAAATCAAGTCCATCTCTTGTTCCCTGATTTGCTAAACATATTTAATGCATCATCAACAAGACCATTACGTGAGAGCTTAGTGATTTAAGCACCTTAAACAACTATCTCCTCAGAGCCTATTTAGTAAAATACCTTACAGATCTCTGACCAGCGTGCCGCATTTCCCATACATATCAATGACGTACTTCACTAACCACCCGTCAATCATGAGACCTTGCTTTGGTCACATAATCATGAGTCTGAACCCCCCACAGTTTTCATCCTCCAAGGTCTCCTAATGAGCTAGACGCTAGGCACAATGCCCTCATCTGGTCAAAATCCCTACGAATGCATCTCTCGAAACAAATCAACTGTCTACGAATACAGTTCACTCCCCATGGACCCTGCTATCATAACTTTTGAAGATGCTACATTCTGTTTCAAGACAAAATTTTCTTCTTATGAAACAGCTTTTTCCTTTATCCACGTGGTCCCTTTTTGGCATAATCAGCACTCAAATTCACCACTTCAATGATGAGGACATGTATTCAAAAGATTAAATTGAAAGAGAATTGATAATATTTGTTAGATTATAAGGATAAAAGTTCAAAATTCGTTTACTATGTATAAAAAAATCGTTTACCTGTTATAGTCTGCTTAGGAATTTGCTCACCTAAGTATTTAGACCCACTGACAGAGAAGATGAACTCTCTTTTAAGGAAATCAACCTAGTTTTAATTACAACTCAACGTGTCTACTAAAGAAAAGGAGCATTCAATTTAAAGAAAGGTAATAAACGATTCAAGGTTGGTTCATTGTGTTCCATCCTGTCATCATTAAGTTGTGCAGGTTCCCATGTGGGCTTGGTTGGGAAGTGCTTGAATCTAATCCTCCTCCTTAGGGTCCTGAGCACTAGTTCCGTGGAAGACTTCCTCTCTTTTGAAAACTCCCCATTCATTGATGGTAATCTTGAAATTCGTGGTTGTTTTAGTAATTCCTCTCGCCCACTGGTTGAAAAATATCTGATCCATCCAGAATTATTTAAAAGTTTTGGAATTTCATCAAGTTGCTTATGAGAATACCGTAGTGCATTATAATATTTATATTGAGTTTTCATTGCTCCTTTATGGATGTCACAATAAATGAATAATTATTAAGGGTCGTGTGATATTTGTACAAGAATTATAATTTTTGCTTACACAACTAGCACTCGAGCGACGAACTTAGGGGTGCTAGTGCCCAAGCCGTGTTCAAGGGCCACCTAAGCATTGAATCTAGGCCATCCTTGCCCGAGGGGCGCTCAAGGGGGGCCTGAGCGCCGAAGACAGTGACCTCCTTACTCGAGGTGCTTCTAATAGGCACTAAAACGCAACTTACATATAAAAGCATGTCTAACGTGTTTTTTACAATATTTTAAAATATTTTTCACACAAAGGGCACAATATAGAGAGAGAGAAGAGAGAAAATAAAGAATAGGAAAACATTTGTCATCCGATCGAGATCTAATTTAAATTTCGTTCTTACCAAGGTCGGATATGTTGTTTTAGAGTGAATTTTTATAGCATATTTTGTTTGATTATTATTCTTTTTCATTATACTTTTTCTTATAGGTTGTTAGGCGTGTTAGAGGGTTATAATGAACCATTTTCATTCAAGATTATAGTGAAAGAATTTTAAATAGAGTTACTTATAACAGGTACTATTATTCTTATAGTAAATTTATTTGGATTTTATCTTGTAATTTTTTTCTTAATTGAAAAAAAATTTTCACGTTAAAAATATTGTGTATTATTATATTTTTTAAACTTATGATTTGGTGGTTAATGTTTAATGGGGGTTAAAGTTTTATTCTGTTATACCGGATTGTATGTGTTCAGACGAACCCTAACAAATGGTATCAGAGAGATATTATAAACTATAATTTGATATTATCGATATTGAGGAATTTGTCATTCTGTGTTGATTAATTTAATTGGAAAAATAGTTTTATTTTTTAGTAAGAAAGAGTGCTGAATGTTTTGACCTATGAAGAAACAGTAAAAGTACTTCAGAGTAATGAGGATAAGTTAGAGAATATGAAAGATAGTGAGTGGCAATATATGAGAAATCTTACTAATTGTATGATTAAATTGCATCTCACGGATAATACTCTTCAAGAAATCATTGACTTGTTGGATTTAATAGATGTTTGGATAGAATTTAAAAATTAGTATAAGTCCAAGTCCTTCGTGATGAGATTATATGTGAAGAAGAAATTCTATGGTCTTCATTTGTCGGAATAGAGAAGTTTCAAAAAGCAATTCGATGAGTTCAGCTAAATTTTAATGCAGACGTTGACACTTGATGAAAAGATTAATGAGGAAGACAAGGCGTTGGTATTGTTGGCTTCTTCGTTGGCCTCGTACGACCATATTGTCACAAATGAATCAAGGCAGAAGGGAAATATTGAGGTTTTGTTAGAGTCAAGACTTTTAGTATCCACTAGCGGTTCAGGACATGGGAGATTAAGGGACTAAAGCAACAAATTGGAAATGAGTAACGGTTGGTCCAACTTTCAAAATACGGAGTACTTCTATTGTGATAAGAAAGGTCACATGAAATAAGATTACTCCAATAGGAAGTAAGAGAAGGAGAGTGGAGGTGAACTCAAGAAAGGAGGAATAATGACAATAATGATTAGGTCTCTGTCACTTCTTATAAAGACCTTATAGTTGTCCATGCGGGGAAGACACAAAAGTTTTCAAGCCAAAGACGATTTAGGTGAGGGATAGTCGTTTTTTACACCATGTGACAATAAGGAAGTTCTTCTCTACCAACTATACATCTAGGGACTACGAGGTATTGAAGATGGGTAATGATTATTCATCGAGAGTTATTGACATCGAGAATGTTAACTTGCGGACAAGCAATGGGATGAAACTCATATTAAAGGGCGTGCAACATATCCCAAATTTATAATTGAATGTGATTTCAATTGGAAAATTTCATAAATAAGGCTTTTATACAGTGTTCAAAAAAAGCCAGTGAAAACTCACCAAAGGTACCTCGATTATAATAAGGGAAAGTGAGCAATTAAGCTGATACTTGATAAAGGTTTTGATTACCAAGAATAATGCTAAGTTGACCAATAGGAGTATTCGTTAAGGTGGTGGGAAGAGGAGGTCGAGGAGGGGTGCAATGGAGAGTGATTCGATCATAGATGAAAAGCCAAAGGGCGTGATAATACTTCAGGTTCGGGGGAGCCAAAGAGAATATCATTCAAATTTGCGGAGGTTAACGTCAGGATCTCATTTGAGAGGAAGTTGCTGAAAGGTAAGTGATAATGATCGCCGATAAATGCGAATGGTCTCCCACAAGGTTGTGAGAAAAAATTTGTTAGATTTTGATCACTCTCTTATGAGTGTTAAAATAAATAGATAGTTATCAGAGAGTTATTTGTGTGCAAATTACAGTGTTTATGTACACGACTAGCACCTGAGTGTCGAACCCAGGGGTGCTAGCCCCGAGGGTCACCCAAGGGATGTTCGAGCGTCAAATCTAGGGGTGCCCGTGCCTGAGGCGGGCCCAAGGGGTGCCCAAGTGCCAAAGACAGTAGCACTTATGCTTGAAGCACGCCTAACAGGTGTTCGAACGTAACTTGCAGTATAAAAACATGTCTAATACATTTTTAGCATGTTTCAGAATATTTCTTCTACAAGGAGCGCCACACAGAGAGAAAAGAGAGGAGTGAAAGATATTTGGCATCCAGTTGAATTCCAATTTGAGTCCTATTATTCGCAAAAATCAAATACGTTGTTTTAGAATGAATTTTTAGAATATATTTTGTTTGATTACTCTTATTTCTCGTAATATTTTTTTCTTGTCGGTTAAGAATGTTGAGAGATTGTAATCAACCATTTTTCACTCGGGATTGTTGTGAAAGGATTTCAAAGATGATTACTTGTAACCAATACTATCATTAATATAGTGAATTTAATCAAAATTTATCGAATAATTTTTTTCTTAATTGAAAAGGGTTTTCCATATTAAAAACGTTATGTATATTATATTTCTTATACTTACGAATTTGGTGGTTGACGTTTGACGAGAGTTTAGATGTTATTCTGTTACATTGAATTGTATGTGTTTAGGTCGAACCCCAATAATTCATTCATAAAAATAAAAAAAAAATGATCAATATAACTGATTTTGATACCTGACAAAAGCTATTTAGCAGCATAGAACTATAAGCTAACTTAGAGGGTCGATAGGTCAGGCAGGTCTTGGTAGCATCGAGAAGGCAATAAGAATCAGGAAGGATAACTTGTATATAATGAATGTTGGCAAAAAGATTAATACATGAAAGAGTATCGCCAAGGGTAGAGAAAGAGAGTCAATTGAGCTCGAGAACTGATTCAAAAATCAAAGTTACATTAGAAAGTAATGCCGGCTTGGGGGATGCGGGCTAGGACTTGGTGTGTGTTGGCTAGGACTTGATGTGTACATGGGATGACAACAATGTTTCTAAGTTGAGAATACCAATGACTGAATAGTGTAAATAATCAAATAGCTTATTTGACATTGTTTGCTAGCGTTATTTCAAAAGACTCAACATTGCAAAGATATTTATTTATTTGAAAAAAATAAATATTTAAATATATTATCAATAACAAAATCACATAAAACTTTAAATTCAGTGTTTAAATATAATAACAAAATAGTTGGGTGTCATTTTTTAATATGTACTATAAGTTATCATGATAAGTAATAACATTTTTTTAAAGTAAAATCACTTTATCAAAAATTCTATCATCCCCAAGCAAATATTTATTTTTCTTTAACTATAGATATAATAAAAAAGTAAGGTAAGGCTTTCCTTTTTCAAAATTGGGTCTTGTTCTTGTAATTCAAACCTATAATTACCCTTGCATTTCCCAATATTTTAAAGAAATTTAATTTAAATTTTGCAAGTTCTTTCAATTTAGAAATTTTTAGAATACATAATTATTTCATATTGGCTCACAAAACCCCCCAAAAAAAGAAAGAAGAACTATCGACGCAACAACCGTTTGTCCGTAGCCCACTAATAGCCGAATATACTCACGCGGCACATTTCACCCCACTCAAATGCCAATCCTCAAAAACTCAAGTTCGCTGCAGCTGCTCTGATCAGAGAGAGAGAGAGAGAGAGATGCAGCCGCAGGACAGCTCAATCCTCTCGCTTTTAATGGCGTACCTTTTCCTACTACTACTCCTGAATCAGCAAACGGGTGTCCAAGCTCAGGGCCTTATCCCGGACAATTTTGATGGGTTCGTATACGGGAAGAAGAGCGGATTCAACCCTGAAACCGTCATGATCGAGGCCTTCTTCGATCCGGTCTGCCCGGATACTCGTGATTCTTGGGCTCCTCTTAAACAAGCTCTCAAATTCTATGGCCTCCGCGTCTCTCTTATCGTTCACCCCTTCGCTTTGCCGTCAGTCAACCTCTCTCTCTCTCTCTCTCTCTCTCTCTCTTTATTTTTTTTTTCTTGCCAATATTTCTTACAGTTGGAGGATTAGCCGGCACGAGATAAAAGTTGCTGCGAGCGAGGGCTTCAAGCCATATATTTAAACCTCCCAGATCCTATGACGGGAGAGTCTGATGACCCACTTTTAATTGTCAACTGAATTTGATCTCTGTACTCCTTGAGCTTCTGGTTACCTTTGGCTTTCATGAAATTTGTCTGTTCATTGTGACTGGCGCCTGTTGTTGATACGGAAAAGTGACTATGAAAATGAGAATTATTTAGACCTCCCATATATCGTCTCATTTTCACATCCAATTAGGGATTGAGATAGTATGGAATAAAAATAAATATGGTGAAAATGAAAATTATTTAGACCTCCCATATATCGTCTCATTTTGACATCCAATTAGGGATTGAGATAGTATGGAATAAAAATAAATATGGTGGAATATGACAATACAACAATTCACACATTACCGTAACATCTATTAGCATTTATGTCTTATTATCATTCTTTACATTCTCATATATCAAAACGGGAGTGGGAAATTGGTGCCTTGTGGCTTTGAATTCCCCTTCCATTGACCGATGAAAAATGCTGTTTGTGAGTGTATGTACTTGATAAACAATAATGAAGTTAAGTTTACGACTCAGGAATGTGCACTATGAGATTCATTTTGCAAGCAATAGCGCTTGGATTTTGCTAGCATGTTCTGTTACCTTGTTATGTGAATGTGTATCTATTTATGCGGACTCTCGGTTGTTAGAATTTGAGAACTCTCAAATTTCAATCTTTTTGAAATCGGCAGAGGATGCTAGAAAGAAACGGTTATTACGTCCCTGTAATAATCAATTTGTTGGGGCTTTGGAAAAATGTAAATGTTTCTTTGTTTGTTGGATATCACAGATATCATGATAATGCTTTCGTTTCTTCTCGAGCACTTCATATTGTAAATGATCTGAACTCATCTGCAACGTACACCTTGCTGGAAATGTTCTTCGAGAATCAGGTAAATTTTGTCAGCATATTCTTTGACTTTTTACAATTGAAAATTATTCTAGTTAATAATGGAAGAAAAAAAATTGAATCCATGATTGTTATTACCCCACCACCTTTCCCACATATCTGTGCATCTCTACTTAGGTTGTCTGTAAAAACTGTTTGCTCCTAATTTATATGGCTTTAGATTCAATAAACTTGGAAGATGTCTCGCCCATTCCCATCCATCACAAACGTTTTGTGGGACAATTTTAATATATGGGTGCAGATCTGGTATGGACAACTTAAGTTGATTTTTTAATATGAAATGCATCTTCTTATACTAGGCTCTCAGCAGTCTGAGCTGCTGATTGACTGCTTTTTCCGTTTAATCTGTGAATTCTTCCATAAGCCAAGCTTATGTTCTATGATACTATATCTTGGTTGTTTTTAGCTTACTGAAAGTAATTTCAGAGCTCAAATCTTGTAGTTTGACTCATGTTGCATACATTGATTCTTCAGCTTTAAATCCTGCGCTTTTACGTTGAGAGATCACCATTACTGGATGCCTATGATGGAATATTAGAATCTTGTGCTAGCTTTTGATACTGTGCAACTTGTGAGAATAATGATTTTCATGACTAATACATTAGTGATCTGTGCTAGTAATGACTTTCCCCGCATGCTCAACTAGAAACAGATACTAGTAATTACACTGCTATTTCCTCCTATTGGCCATCCATTTTTAGTTGTTATTCCTCGGTGCACAATTAATCATTGGGGCCCACATTCTGATCAGAATCATCCTGCCCCATCAGCATTATTATCATAGATGGTACTTTCAGTCCTACAAGTAGGTAAGAAATAAGCTGGCAGCAATTAAACTTTTGCTTCTTGAAGCTTCCACCTTAAATGATGTTCCCCATTCGTATGAAAGATAAATAGAATCTCATTCCACATTTCGTCCATATATACATGCTCAAATGCGTCTGACATGTTGACAATGGAATCATGTGACTGCTCGTGTGGCTTGCGGAATCAAAGAGATGAGTAGAATTCTTTAAGGAGTAGCGTCTTAATGCCAACTTTGGCGCTAGCTGCTTATCTGAGCTTCACTTGAATATCAATTATCCTTCTTCAAAATAGTTATGTCGTAAAATCTATATCTGCATACTAACCTCCTTGCGATTTGGATTTGTTTCATAGGAGAAGTTTTACAATATAAACACAAGCAACCTGACCAGAACTGCCATAGTAAACTACATCATTGATTTTGCCACACAAGCTGTAGGGAGAACATATTATTCTGCAGTTAAATCTGGCTTCAGCAACCGACAAAGCGATCTGAAAACGAGGGCTTCCTTCAAGGTATGAACGGAACTTTCATAGCTACGTGAAATGACTAATGTAGCCTGCTGTCCTAGATGTAAATCTCGTGCTTGTTGCCATTCGTTTTGTCGAACGATTGAGCCTTTAGAATGAGATTGTTTTCCCCATTGATGGCCTTGTTTGGTTAAGACGTGGAAGTATTCTGAAGATAATCCAATTCCTTGGAGACTACGATTGACTCCTAAACTCCTAGGACCCGGGAACAAGCTAGTCACCGTATTGCTAGGGACACTGGCGTATTCAATAGGTGTGCACCTAGCAACAAGTTGACGTATTCGCTTGCTCAGTAGAATGTATGCCTGTGAACTGAAAAAGGGTGATCTACTTCCTGCCAAGTATTTTTTAAAGTTCTTAGAGTGGCATTATCGAAGCAAATCGAGTGTTTTTGTAAATTACTTTTGTTTCTCTTGATATTTTATAGGACCTTAACGTGCCCATAAATAAAAATATTGACTTTAACATCAGTTGTAACCATATTTATATTAATCATATTAGATAATATATATTATTATTCGATATATCGGTTTCACTTCTTCTTTTTTCTGCAAATTGTAACATGGAAAAATACCTGTTAAATTATTGAAAAATATTAGATATATCGGTCAATACTTTAAATATTAGCCGGTATATTACAATTTATCGCCAATATAGCGATAAATATTGACACAAGTACACGATATTGATAGTATTTTTGTTCAATGCGTTGTCATACTAATACACGTTTTTTGTGCAGTACGGCTGTTCAAGGGGTGTGGTAGGGACTCCTCAGTTCTTTGTTAATGGCTTTCCAGCTCCGGATGTTGGCTCTGCCATAGACTATGACAGTTGGAGAAAAATTATCGATCCACTGATCGGTTTCTAAGTTTTTTTAGTAAAATAAAAATATTAATTTTTAGGATCTTTATTATCATATTTATTCTTTAATTAATTATGTATATAAATAAATTTACATATCTAGATCAATAAATGTTAAACTTTAATTTGCCGATAATATTATGCAAAATTAAAATTACACTAAAATTATTCTTATCTTAAAGAATCAAAGATATTTTCTCTCTTGTCTCTCTTTTAAATTTGTAAAATTTTTTATAAATTTTATACATCTTAAAATGATAGCTAATATGTCTTTTCATAAAGTAAAAGATAATTATTTTTAAATTATTAAAATATCTTTTATTTTATTTAATGGTATGTCCGGAATCTACATGTCATTTAGAAAATAATATCAACCAAATGGTATGTTTTGAATAAATATGTTATTTAGAAATTTTTTTTAATTAATTATAGATAATTAATATATCCAAGCTATTAATATAAGTTTGTATCATTTAATTATAATTTTATAAATTAATAAATTTTATATGTTATTATGTCAGATATTTTTCTAATATTCTTTTACTTAGTTTATATGATAATAATATTTATTAAAATTATAAAAATAAATTTTAAGCATATAATATTATAATTGTCTAATAGTTTAAATATTATAATATTATAATTAAATAATTAGTAAATGTGAGTTAATGGGTATACCAATAATAGGTTAGCCCAAAATACCAACTGAAGTTCAAGAAGGACGGTCAACGTTGGCATTGACCAATTGAATGGCCAACTTGTTCGTAAACGGTTAACTCAACGTTGACCGTCTGCTCACATGTTAGGCTCTTAGAGGCTTTTTCACAGTGATAGGCCTACTCCATTCAAGCCCACAGCCCATCAGAAGACCAACGACCACTCTCTTTTCGTTCTCCATGAAAGCGGCCAACACGCAGACGGTCAACTCAAACGTTGACCGTTCGCGCCCTACACATTGGGCCCATGGAAGCCTTTCTACAGTAACGGGCCTGGTTCGTTTGGGCCCACGACTAACCTGACGGCCAACCACAGCTTTTCAAGCATCCA
>JAOVVI020010415.1:0-12798 GCA_028571085.2 Nepenthes alata
TTTTTCAAAAACTCTCCAGTAAACATGATTACTATAAATTAATGCATTTGAAATGAAAAAGAATAATAAAAAAAAGCTTATAATCTGCCAAATTTCAAAGCTATGATTGGCTAGGAGCTATGAAGATCTTTAAATCCTTCTCAACATTTGTAAAAAGTCTCGTTAGACTTCTGTGAAAAGTCTATAATTTGGCAATGCAGTGTTTGTGTTTTGTGCGGGAAAAAAAAACTCTTTTTAAACTATTGTTGCAATGTTCATGGAAAAACACTTTTTCAGAAGCTCTCGTTGCATCCGTGCTTATGTGGAGGTTGATCTCAATCTTAATGAATTTGTTAGGATCATTTTTATAATTGACATATTTTATGATCCTATATAATTATATGTCGATATCGGGTTGTGCTTCGTCAAAATATTGCATCAACATATTTTTGTAACTATCCGTTCCAACTCCCATAAGTACCGCAGCTGCTGTGAGCTCTCCACCCGCTCGAGCTCAAAATCCCAAAGCCTCGCGCTCGCCGTGAGCTCTCTACCCACTCGAGCCCAAAATTCCGAAGCCTTGCGCTGTAGCGCAGCTCGAGCGCAAATTCCAGAAACCTCCCGCTCGCTGCTCACCTCCTTCCCGCTCAAGCGCAGCTTGAGCGCCGCGACAACGGATAGATTTTTTTGAATGCGTTTTTCGAGCACTCTATAAATATGCTCTTTATTTTCAATTGCCCCAATCTGAATTACTACATTTTGGAGCGCCCCTCTTGAGAGAAATTATTCTCTTATTTCATTATTCTTGCTCCAATTGAGAAAATCGAAATTACATTATCGTGTTTTATGTTCTAACGATTTTTCTCACCATTTCTCTTTACTAATTTTATTCTCCTACTTGATAACCTTCGTGACGACGTTGGTATTATGGACATTGGGTTCCTGTGGTGTCCGGCAATTCAGGTGGCCAAAGAGGGATGATTAACATGAAGACCGGAAGGTGTCCGGTTCCGTAACCACGGGCAAATCCAAGGAGTTCATTAGTAGGAATCACAAGATAAAAGTAAGTCGATTAGATTAGCTTATTATTAATACCTGATCTGTAAGTTGATTTTCATAATATATTTCTTCCCTAACTGTTGAAACCCGGAGGATTTTTCTTGATTACCGTAGATATCGAGTTTTTCTTTCGTCACAAAAAATTATCTTTTTATTACTTATTATCATATATATTTCTTACACCTATTATTATTGTTGTATTTAGAAATAAATATTCATTATATATATTGAATATTTAATTTTGTATTGCTTCCACTAATCTTACACGGGGTCAAAATATTGTTATATAATTTCGGATGAATCGTCCTTTTTATAGAATTCAATCACATTTTAGCTTTATCTTACGAGGAGAATGGGAACAATTTTGAGGCGAATGATTTCTTTAATGTAAAGTGGGACAGCAAACGTCCTACGCACCCTCTCAAAGTCTTTGATGTGTTAGTAAAGTAAAGTAAATCAATATCAAAAAGGAAATGAAAGAGATCGAAGCAAACTAAAAGAAATAAGAAATCTTGTTTGAATCTTTTTTTTAATCTTTTGGCAATTCTTTTTTAAATCAATTAACTAATTAACTAACTAAACAATGCAAATCCTTTTTTTTTTTTTTCAATTTTAGGTTTTTTTCCCCATAATTTTTAGTTAATATTTTTTTTGGAACAAATTAATTGTTATTTTTTTGGCAGGTTACTAATTTGTTACCAAGAAACTTTGACATCAAAAGTTTTCAAATATGGTGTCAAAAAACTTGACCAACCACAAACGGTGTATATTTAACTTCAAAAGCGCATGACGGTGTGATGTAATCTTAGCCGATAAGTCAGGATCGTATTTATATGAATTACATATTTTTATAATAAAAATTTATGATTAACTATGTATCTCATGATTTAAACAGTGGAAAAATAATGATCAAGAATAACATACAGTCAGAATATGAAAGTAGAGAAAAATATGAGTAGCATAGTATTGACCATAAAATAAAATAAAAAAGAGAATATGAATCAAATGATAAAAAAGTAAGTTATGAAGGTAGAAAAATATGTAGGCAGTGTAATGTCGACCATAAGGTTAGATGGTGCAATACTGACAATATAGATAAATAATAGAAAAAGCAAATTAAATGTATAATAAAAGGATTTGGTGATGTAATACTGATTATCAAAATAAAATATAGAAATTAAAAACTGGAGTACTAAAAAGGGTAAATGAGACAATGCCAATCATAGAATAAAAAAATAGAAATTTAGTGAAGGAATAAAAATTAAATTACAAACTGGCAGAAATTGAATTGTAATATCATTTTTATAAAAAAAATTAAATTATAAAACGTAGTCATCTATCCATGCCGTGAAGATGTTGCTCCCGAATTTTTAGTTAACTAATGAAATATTAATTTTTATAACGTAGTTAAATACTCTATCATCAATATAATATTAAAATGGCTGGAGAAGGTTGTGGAATTTTTGATAGGTCCCGTGATGAAAATATAATATAAGAAATTTTGAAAACTTAATCTAAAAAAAAAATGATCTTTCCAATCGAAAGGTAAATTCTAACATGCAACACATAATTTAAGTTTAATATACTAATACGTCATCGGATCTGGGTTACTGTGCAAATTAAGGAGGCTTCGGATTCATTGTATCGAGTTGAATATGAACGGGTCCGGTGTTCGCGTTTTTTAACTTGGGTTCTGCGCACCACAAAAAGTAAACAAGAGGTTAGAGAATTGACGAAACTCACTTCTCGATTTATCCACCAGTGTTTATGTCAATAATCTTTCCAAGAGAATAAAAATATTCAATAGTGTGAAGGTAAACGAAATGTAGAATACAATAATGTTTATATGTAGAGGGTGTGAGTGTGGATTAGAGGAGGCTTCAGCTCCAATTATGCACTTCAAAGAGTAGCTCACTACAATCACTGGATGGGAGCGAGAGTTTTTTGGAGAAAAGAGAGTTGGGCTATTTCTTCACTTTGTGAGAGTCTGGGCTCGAGTTTTGTAGTCAAAGCTTAGCTTAGATTACCTTTCTCCTTTACTCCAGCGGAGGAGAAGAATATTTATAGAGCTCCGTGGTGGAGGCTTTGGGCACCGGAAGGTGTGACATGTGTTCTGTCCAGGTTCACCACCTGCTGAACACTAGAGATGGCCACCGGTGTTAGGTGTTATCTTGTGGTTGTGAGGAGACCGTCGTCGGGTGTGATCGACAAAGACCTGGCTACTTTTTACTGGGATTTGCTGAGCCACTGCCGGTTGATGGGCGCGACGGCTTGCTATAGTTAAGCGCGTTCGTCATTAGATGGCATTCTCTGAACCTACATCTTTGCACTACCAATCTATTGCCGTTGAGGGGGGAGGCGCATGTGGACCATAATTGGGCATGCGTCGGGAGCTGTCGGACGGGCCTGGGTGCGGATTGTTTGGCCTAGGATACACTTCGCGGTGTTGGACTTTGTATGAGGCTTCTTGGGCCTTGCCGCCCAATTGGACTTCTCGGCGAAATGAGCCTTATTTTAGGTTGGCCTATGCGTATACTAGACCCATCATATAACAATTTAAAAAAATTAAATTTTACTTAAATATTTCTCAACTTCTAATTACTAAACTAAAAAATGTTAATAAATATTGAGTCAAATTTTACCATAATTTTTTCCAACTTATTTAACATGCCTTACCAACTAAAATTAACATAAAAACACCTCATCATTAACTCAAAGAAAAACAAAGCCACAAAGGAGAATAGTAGAAAATCAAACCTTACCAAACTATCGTTCTAATTTTTATTAATTTTTAACTTTTAATTTGATTACTAAAATTTATCTAATTTTTCATAAGTTCAATAGTATTTCTGCAATAATTAGAGAAAATTAGAAAGAAAAAATCAAGAAAAAAGAGTTGAGAAAATGATAAACTTTTTTTAAAACTCACATTAAATAATAAAATAAGATATTAAATTTAACTCATACAACTTAAAATTAAAATATAAGATATCAAGTATATTAGAGTAAGAGAAAAACTTAGCTTCTTTAATAACTTAAACCTTTCTCTACACTACTAACTAAAAGAAGATGAAAAAGTAGTCAGTAGCCTCCCTCATAAATTCTCCCAAGCCTTCTGTTTATGCAAATGAGCCAAAGTAAATGTTGGGAATAATGATGACAGTGAGAAACTTTTATCCAAAAATAAAAATATAAAAAAAAACAGAGAGATTACCTGCTTTTATCAAAAGATCATATAAGGTTCGTGTGAAGATTGGAGTATTTGAGTGCACTATGCATGCGCAGCAAGCAACCAAGAAGTAGGGGCTGAGTCGGGCGCTCGAGGCTCACTTGAATGGAGGTCGAGTATCAATTTCAGATTACCTGCTAGGACACCGCGCTCAAGGCTCGCTTGAGCAGCACTTGAACGCAAATTTTAAAATCACCAACGCTCGAGTCGTGCCTACTTGGCGCTTGAGCGCAACTCAGTACTATAAAATCGGACGGATGCGATTTAGGGTTAAGGATTCTGAAATCAGTTTCCACAAGGGACGCCGCAAAGAGAGAGGAAAAAAGAAGAAAAAAGAGGAAAAAATTCAGCATCTGATTGAGATTCAATTTGAGTTTTGCTCTTTGCCAAAATTGAGTACGTCATTTTGGAAGTGATTTCTAGAAGAGTATTTTCGTTTGGTTGTTCTTATTTCTCGTTATATTTCTCTTGTATATTGTTGGGTGTATTAAAGGAGTTATAATCATCCATTCTTCACTCGAAATTGTAGTGAAGAAATTTTGAAATGAGTTCTTATAATCGGCACTTATAGTAAATTTGTTTAGAATTTATCCAATGATTATTTTCTTAATTGAAAAGAGTTTTTCACGTTAAAAATCATTATATATTATTACGTTTCATGTACTCACAATTTTGGTCACTGACGATTGACAGGGGATTTGACTATTGTTCCGCTACGTCAGATTGTATGTATTCAAATCGAACCCTAACACTTTATACCTTGTTTTTTATATTATTGTTTTGTAGAAACCAACTAGAAGTTGAAAGTATTCACGAAGGATGCAATCACCGAGCCATAAATATGTGATCAAATTTGTAATTTTGCTTTAATTTGATATGATTATTCATGGATTATAGCGTAATTCAAGTAAATTATGAATTAATTACTTGACATTATAGTTGAACAGCCTATTTTTTAAACGAATAATATAATTAAGTTAGTAGAAATAACTAATATGCACACGTACACGAAAAATTCAATCCGATTGCTTCGTAGCAATAATGACGATGAGTTTGAAGTAAGTTGGATATTACAATTTCGATCATACAGTTTATAGTAAGTTTTAACCTTTAATTAATTTTATTCATCTATAATTCATTTATAATCTCATTTTCTATCCGAATAGCCAATTAGAATAAAACAAAATTAAAAATTAAATCAAATCCCATATATAAAAAGTGAATTGTGAGTAAATTGGTAGATATGTAGAAAATTTAGCATTTTTGCCGATGAAATTTGATTCTTTGCTTGGTTATTTCCCATTGTACCTAAATTTTTTGGTAAGTAATTTTATACATGATTGATCTGATGATTCATATACATGTAGAAAAAGATTTCCTAAACAGTAAATCACCTGTAATATAAGTCTCACTTTCAAACATTCAATTTCTTGGATTCTCTCTATCTATTGATCTTGTAGCAGTTATAAGATTCTCCACTATTAACTCAAACTCTGCTGTAATCTTGAGCTAATAATAGTAAAGATGAGTCAAATACTTAATAAGTATTAATAATCAATAAAATATAATAGTTATTAATCATGTCGAATAAAGAATGTCAATATATACAAAAGTAGTAATAACAAATAAAATTTAATAAGAAACTCTATTTGAAACTCTATAATTTGTTGTAACTGTGACTCAAAAGTAATAATAATGATAGGCCCATCGGACTCAAATATTGCAAAGACAATAAGTGGATCTCATTAATAAAATGTAGGTATCTCCTTAATCTAAATATTACAAGAATGGCTCGAATTTCTTGGGTTTAAATAGCAGTACGAACGACCTTGATATTTTGAATCGAAAATTAATAAAATATTGTAGACTTCACTAAATCCGAATACCCCATGGACCTCACTGAATTTGAATCTCATGGATTTTACAGAATCCAATTTATGGATTCTGATGAATATAAAACTTAGGAATTCTGTTGAATCTATCTCAAGAGATATCAATAAATAATGAGATATTATGGAAATCTCATTAGGTTTTATTTTACTAATTTGCACAAAGGCCATTGTATTTCACCCCCTTCCGGCTGGCTTTTTGACACGTAAATCCCGATACTTGCATATATTGGCAAAAAGCCATGTCAAGCCCCCCTATGACTTCTCTTTGGAAAGTCGTACTCTGCATAATATATTCCCTGTCAATCCCAGTATTACGTGCCGTGATACCTTAGATATCACATTATGCGATGAGTGCAAAGCCATAAGCATCTCTCCATATTGATCAATATATATCATTACTATTGTGATATTAAAATCAGTATCAGATAACTATTGACTACATTAAGGTTTCTGAGGTTTCATATTTTTTATGATTATAATATTTTCATATAATCTATTTTATCTTAACCATAAAAAGTTAATAACATACTTACGTAATTAAATATAATACAAATGAACTCTACAATATAAAATAATAGAAGTGTTGTTTGGTACTGATAATGACTATCTTGATTAGCTACCCTAATACGAATCTCAAAATGACACCACCTAAATATTAAATCTAAATTTGGATCGAAATTCATTCACGTTTTCTAGCGTTTGGTTGTCCACTCACACATTATCTTGTATATCGACTCGTAAGGCTTTACGGACTTATTACAAAACTTATCGATGTATTAATCTCACTTTATAAAGTCAAAAATAGATGAAATGCACTCTATTTTCTCAAAACTAAATGAAATCAACAAAATATCAATTTTGTCTAAAGATCATCTTGGAGCTCGAGCACCGATCTAAGCACTGCTCAATTGCTTAATCATCAGTTCAAGGAAACGAAAAGTTCATATTGAAATCCAATAATAACGCATTAAAATAACATATGCTTTAAACTTAAATAAAATAAAACTACAACAACCAAAAATGCTCTACGCTTTTTCGATTCATGATCATAAAAACAATGCTGCAAAACTCTCCCAACACTAATCTCCTAGTCACGATTGTTTAAGCCGAAGTAATTTGATTCCTTACTTCATCAATAAATATTACAACATCATTTATATGAAATCTTAAATTAAATGAGCTCCACTTTCAAAAATCTACTTTCACTTAGCTAACTTACGAAAAGGAACAGAGGCTACCAACTACTCTTCTTTAGCTCACTCACCGGACAATGCCGCTTACTGTGAGATCCAACCGGGAGTATTACGTGCTCAAATAATCAGTATGTTGGCGCAAAAACGAAAGGAACGGTGACCGAGCGGACAAAAAATTCTCGGACAGCAACACAGAGTAGAGCTCTCGGACGGACAGCCAAAAGTAGAGATAGAAAAACGAGAGAGAACACACGAGATTTTAACGTGGAAAACCCTTCTTCAACAAAGGGAAAAACCACCAAAGAATACACTATAAAGAATGAATTGTTTACAAGTATGTTAGCTATCCAAACTCAAACAAAAGAAAAAAAATAATGTCAAGTGTATATCTCACAATCTTTCTCTAAAAGTGTTTCTCACTCTATCTTTACAAACAAGGCTTGCCCACAACTCTCTCAAGGCTTACTCCAAGTCTGCTCTCAAAGACACGGCACAAGCACTCCAAGACTCAAGATGCAAGAGAGATTCAAATTAGTAAGGGCACACAAGCATTTATACACACAAGAAGCCTAGTGGTCACCCGGCCACCCTACTTGCACTAGGGTAGCAAGACCACGCATCCTAAGCCTGCCATGGTAGGCGCACGCCCGGCGTGCCGAAGTGGCAGGCCTGACACCCTGAAAAGTTCAGCCGCCTCAATATCCAATCAGAGTGGGTCAACTGCCCACCTGTAAAACACGGCTACAGCATGCCTACGAGAGAGAGAGAGTCAACGTCTACGCTTTCAGGGTTCTCGTCCATGTCCTCAGCAACCTCTCTGACATGACGTCTCTGACGAGTCCTCGTCCACATGACAGGCTTCTCGGACCACTCAAGAAATTTATCGTCCATTTTTCCCCAATAGAGTCCGCGGACATAAGTGCCACGAGGGAGTGACCCCAACAAACTTCCCCTCACGATCGTGTGGGAGTAAAGTTAGTCAGACCGGCAATGTCACAACAACCTTCCAGCTTTCCCTTCGGCAAAACTTTAGTCAACATGTCCGAGCCATTGTCATCCGAGCGGACATTTCCAATTGATAGCAGCTCATCATCAAAAATATCTTTTACCCAATGATAACGCACGTCAATATGCTTTGACCTCGAATGGAATGAGGAGTTTTTACACAAATCAATGATACTTTGACTATCACAGAGGACCTCGTATGTCTCTTACCTTAGACCCAACTCTTGGACGAACCTCTTCATCCAAAGTATTTTCTTACAGGCCTCGGTCACGTTAATGAACTCTGCTTCCGTAATCGAGAGAGCGGCACACTTCTGCAACTTGGACTACTAGGAGACCGACCCTCCTGGAAATTTTACCAAGTATCCGGACGTTGATTTCTGAGAATCAACGTCTCCGGCCATGTCTGTGTCAGTGTACCCAATCAGCTGAGGCTTCTCTCCTCCAAACTGTAAACCCGTCTTGGAGGTCCCACGGAGATATCTAAAAATCTACTTTACCGCGGACCAATACTCCATCCCTGGGTTTGAGAGAAATCGGCTCACAAGGCCAACCGCATGAGTAATGTCCGATCGCGTACACATGGCCACATACATCAAAACGCCAACACCCGAAGAGTAAGGAATCTTACTCATACGTTCCTTCTCAGTGTCCGAGGATGGACACTACTGCTTGCCCATCCTAAAATGGTTGGCCAGAGGGGTACTGACTGGCTTGGAGCTTTCCATATTGAATCGTTGAAGCAACTTCTCAACATAGCCTTCCTCGGACAGCCAGAGCTTCTTGTCCCATCGATCACAAAATATTCTGATGCCCAGAATCTACTTCGCCTGTCCGAGGTCTTTCATAGCGAAAGACTGCCCCAATTGCTCTTTCAGCTTCTTGACCCGAGCACTGTTTTGTCCGACAACCAGCATGTCTTCCACATAAAAGAGGAGGATGACGAAGTCATTTTTTGAAAATCTCTGAACAAAGACACAGTGATCGGAAGTAGTCTTATGGTATCCTTGCCCGACCATGGCAGACTCAAACTTTTGGTACCACTGTCTCAGAGCTTGCTTCAGCCCATACAAGCTCTTCTTCAAACAACAGACCAGTCCTTCCTTCCTCTTGACTTCAAAACTATCTGGCTGCTCCATGTAGACCTCTTCCTTTTGATCTCCATGGAGAAAAGCTGTCCAGACGTCCAGTTGTTCAATCTTTAGATCCAAAACGGCTGCCCGTCCGAGCACCATAAGGATCGAGGACATCTTCATAACAGGTGTGAAAATCTCATCAAAGTCAACACCCTTGCGTTGACCAAAGTTCTTCACCACAAGTCGTGCCTTGTGTCTTGGCTTGCTCGCGTCCTCGGTGGTCTTCAACCGGAAGACCCATTTGTTCTTCAAGGCCTTCTTCCCCTTGGGTAGCTTAGCCAGCTCAAAGGTATGGTTTTTATGAAGTGAGTCCATATCCTCCTTCATGGCTTGAAATCATTTATCCTTCTGAGAACTACACATGGCTTTGCCAAAGTCTTCAGGTTTGCCAGCATTAGTGAGGAGGACGTACTCACTTGTTGGCTGGCGGATGGACCGACGTCTCTCTCTGGATGACCATCTCATAGGGGCCACCTCGACCTATTGAAGTGCCAAGTCTTCAACCTGATGTTCCTGAGGTGTTGGAACCGCCTCATCATGGTTGGCAGCCACTCTTGTTCTACCGACATCGGATACAAGAGGCACTAGACAGATAGCATCCACATCAACTCTATCCGTTTGGAAAGTATTGGATTAAGACTCCTTCTCCTTCCCAATGTCCTTGATGGTCTCGTCCTTAACAAAGACCACGTCTTGGTACTGGACCAGATTCTTTTTCTTTCGGTCATACAACCTATACCCAAGTTCATCGTCGCCATAACCCAGAAAGACACATTGCTTTGTCTTTGGCTCCAACTTGGTCCTCTCATCTCTTGGAGCATAAACAAAGGCCTTGCAGCTAAAAGTCTGAAGATGGTTAAAAGCTGGTTCCTTCCCGGTGCATATCTTCTCTGAAACTTTCCAGTCCAAAGGCTTACTGGGCGACCGGTTGATCACGTGGGCGACTACTTTCAAGGCCTCGGCCCAAGAAGATCCCGGAAGCTTGGCCTCGGACAACATGCACCTCACCGTTTCCATCAGGGTGCGATTCATCCTCTCGGCCACGTCGTTCAACTGTGCATTTTCGGTGGAGT
This sequence comes from Nepenthes alata, assembly GCA_028571085.2. Classification (NCBI taxonomy): domain Eukaryota; kingdom Viridiplantae; phylum Streptophyta; class Magnoliopsida; order Caryophyllales; family Nepenthaceae; genus Nepenthes; species Nepenthes alata. Next base: position 10,567 of record JAOVVI020010415.1, read on the forward strand.
CTTTTGATGTTTGATGTCGTGAGCTCTGCAATAGGCATCAAACGTCCCAATGTACTCTCCACCGTTGTCACTCTGGACGGCCTTCAACCTCCTCCCAGTCTCATGCTCAACGAGGACATAGAACTGCTCAAAAGTTTTCGAGACCTGATCCTTGGTTTTCAACGGGAACACCAACAATTTTCTCAAGCAATCGTCAATGAAGGAGATAAAGTACTGTGCTCCTCCAAAAGACTTTTCCGGGAGGAGACCACACACATCCATGTGGACAAGCCCTAGGACCTCGGATCTCCTGGAAGATACGTCTCCTGAAAAGGAGACTCTCATTTGCTTCCCTACCGTGCAGTGAGGGTAAGTCCTCGGCCTGTCTCCATCCATCTCTGGGATGAGATCCTTCTTGGCTAGATGACTCATGCCCCGCTCACTCATGTGTTTGAGCCTTTTGTGTCACAGGCCTGAGGACTCCACACATCTTGTGGCATTCACCTTTCCCACCCCGGCCTTGGATTTCAACGCGTAAAGGCCTGAGACCTTTACTCATCGGGCAACAACCATGGAACCCTTGGTCAGCTTGATATCGTCGTCACAAAAGACGCTACAGTAGCCTTCATCATCCAACCGTCCAACTGAAATGATATTCATACGAATATTGGGGACGTGTCGGACGTCAGTTAAAATCAGTCGGACTCCAATATTTGTCATTAAAGAGACGTCGCCTGGTCTAATGATCTCAGACGTCTCCATGTTACCCATCTTCAACACTCCTGGGGCACACGGAGTGTAAGTAGAGGACAACTCTCTCCTGGAAGTGATGTGAATGGATACGCCATAATCCACCACCCAGTCAAAGGCATACTCGGTCACGCTCAATGAGTCTTCAGGCTCACAAGCTAGAAAGAGGTCACGTCCTGTGACAACAGAGACCGGGGACTCTTCCTCGCCTCGTCTCTTTTCTCTTATTTCTTTTCCAGCGTTTTCACGCTTCCATTTATAACAAAATTTCTTGATGTGGCCATTCTTGCCACAATGGTGGCATTCTATGTTCTGGTACCGAGAACGTGACTTACTCCGCTCTTTATCTTTAGACTTTGGGCCACGTCCTCGGCTCCTTCCCCTGAATTTGGTGACAAGGACCTCAGAGTGCTGAGAGGTGGACGTACCATGAGACCGTCGTCTCACTTTCTCATTCAGCACACCTCCTTTGGCCATCTACAAAGTCACCACGCTTTCTGGAGCTGTATTGGCAATGGTGATCCTTATGATCTCTTATGAGTCCAGGAGGGTTGTTAGGAGCTAGAGTCTGAGCATGTCATCCTCAAACTTAATCCCCATGCCATTCAGCCAGTCCACACAGCCCTAAAATTCATTCAGGTGATCGGTGACAGATGAGCCGTCCTTGTACTGGATCCACATCAGCCTCATCAAGTGGAAGATTTTATTATTGCCGGTCTTGGAGGCATAGAGCTTTTATAGCTTCTCCCAAAGCTGCTTGGAATTGGACTCTCCCTGAACGTGGTTGTACACGTTGTCGTCTACAAACTGTTGTATGAACCCACACACTTGCTTGTGCTCTAACGTTCACTGCTCGTCCGTTTTTTCTGCCAACTTTTCTGTAGTAAAAACGGGATTGTGTATGGACTTTACAAAGAGCAAGCCTGACATCTTGCTCTGTCAAGTGTCAAAGTTGGTACCATTTAAGCAAGTCATCTTTCTTCCAACCTCCATAGCAGCCAGCAACAGGGTCACCGTTCAAAGAACCTGGCTCTGATACCACTTGTTGGCACTAAAATGAAAGACACGGTGACTAGGCGGACGGGGCACTTGGACAGCAATAGAGCAGAGCTCTAGGTCGAACGGCCAAAAGTAGAGATAGAACAAAGGAGAGAAGCACACACGACATTTAACGTGGAGAGTCCCTTCTCAATAAAGGTAAAAACTACCAAAGAATACACAATAAAGAATAATTATTTACAAGAATGTTAGCTATACAAAGCTCAAACAAAAGAAAAAATAATCACTAAGTGTATATCACACAATCTCTGTCTAAAAGTGTCTATCACTATCTTTACAACAAGGTTTTCCTACAGCTCTCTCTAAACTCCTTAAAAATGCTCTCACATTCTCGCACGCAAGTGTGGCCCCGGAGAAAGCAAGGGCACAAGCCTTATATATACACAAAGGACTTAGTGGTCAGCTAGCCACTGTACTGCCAGTAGGGTGGCAGGACCACACCCC
>JAOVVI020010416.1:0-13089 GCA_028571085.2 Nepenthes alata
CAGTGTGTAATGGTTATCCTCATTCAATTAGAGAGTCGCTTGGCTCCCAATTATGGAGTTATTTCGACCACTCTTGATTCTAAGCTACTAAGGGGATTATTATAATAATTAATATTTAATTATTTAAATTGTGCCTTTTAATTTATGTATTCGAACGCTACTATTCGATTGACTTTAGGGTTTTTTCTATTGGGCAATTGGCCTCTCGGCCATTGGTATTTGGGTCTTTTATTCAATTGAATATTGAACTAGCCTATTTAGAGCCGAACTCATCAAATATCAATTTATTATTAAAATAATATCTTATATATGTAATATAAAATTAAATAAAGTTAATCATTAATGATTAACCGGTCATCAAATCAATCCAAACAATAGTTAAGCATCAAGGGCAGCGACTAATATTTAATACAGTATAATACCTTTTAATACAGACAATAATTCTGAATTGACGAATAGTTTGAACTGTGTCTATAAATATAGATTCCTAATTAAGAATAGGATAAGAGATACCCTGACATATAGGTACTTGAAAAGAGTATATTCAAAGCGGAACTCAATCCTATAAACTCATAAAGACTCAACATTTATCCCTTTACCTCTCTCTTTTTTATTTTTTTTACTTCTTTTGTTTTTTTTAAAAAAAATTATTAATTTAAATATCAGATAATATATTTAAGAATAAATCTTATCTACTTCTAATCTCTCATTAAATTATTATAAAACATAAAATTAAAATTTTTAATTATAAAAATCAAATTTATAATCTTTTAAATTAATTAAAATATTTACCTGTCTCATTAATTCATATAACAAATTGACATGTCTCATTAATTCTACCGTTATTTTGGATTTTTTAAATAAAAAATAAATATTTATTTAAATTTTAATATAAAGAAATAAAAATATTTTTATTTAAAAATAATTTTTATTATTTAAATATTATTTTTTGTAATTCTGGCCCTGTCGTTGCCGTCAAACAGCGGTACCAGTGCACTCCAGCTCATCAACACGAAGCTACCTCGTCATTTCCTCCCTCGTGTGTACCAACTAATGGAAAAACAAATGCAGCCCATAGATTCGCATTCCACACGAGAATTAGTTTAGTCACTTCCGACGTTGATCGATCGAGAGAAAGAGAGAAGGCGAAAGGATGAATGGAAGGGAAAAAGGAGGCGAAAAGTAATGGAAAAGAGAAATAATTAAAACAATAGACACAGATCCGGCAACTCTGATAAAGGAGTGTAGATTTCGCATCAAATTTACCGAGTTGCTGAGCTCCATTTCTCGAGGAGGAGAGAAATCGCATATCCCATCACCCAGAAAATCGTTTTTCTTCCATGCAGTAGCCAAACGAGGAAATACCTATTTCCAGAGATTGAGGGGGGAAGAATAGAGAGAAGCGAAAATGGAATCGGGGTCGGAGAAGCCGAAAAACCCGCCGGGAAAGAAGGCAACGACGGCGTCGACAAAACAAACGACCTCCGTTTTGCCATACCAAACCCCAAAACTCAGAGATCATTATTTGATCGGGAAAAAGCTAGGCCAAGGCCAGTTTGGCACGACCTATTTGTGTACGGAGAAAACAGTAGGCATTCAATACGCCTGCAAATCAATCCCCAAAAGGAAGCTTCTTTGCAAGGAGGATTACGATGATGTTTGGAGAGAGATTCAGATAATGCATCATTTATCGGAGCACCCGAATGTTGTTAGGATTAAAGGAACTTACGAGGATTCTGTGTTTGTTCACTTGGTGATGGAATTGTGTGCTGGCGGCGAACTCTTTGATAGGATTGTGGCAAAGGGTCATTATAGTGAGAGACAAGCGGCTCAGTTGATCAAGACAATTGTTGGTGTTGTTGAGGCTTGCCATTCACTTGGGGTTATGCATAGGGATCTTAAGCCTGAGAATTTCTTGTTTGAGAATAGTGATGAGGATGCCAAGCTTAAGGCCACTGATTTTGGGCTGTCTGTTTTCTACAAGCCCGGTTGGTTTTTTCTATTACTATGTTTGAATTTCAGCTGTACTTAGTTGTTTCTTTGAAATTTATTGCTTGTTAGAATTATATGGTTCTTGATTTTGTAGTTTGGTTTATTCTTGTTATTTGATTTGATAGTATAACATCTTTTCGCCAGTGGGTTCTTTTCCTTTCATGCTACTTTGTTTGCTACATCCAAATGACGGCTTCTGGACATTATATTAGAGCTTAATTTGTTTTTTGTTTGTTGCTTGTTGTCTGGTTCATGTTTTTGCTTTGAATTTAATCAGAAAGAGTCATTGGAAGCTTTTGTCTTGTTCATGTGATCATGATTGATTGTGTAAGTTTTGCGTTGCGCAAAACACAGAGCCAAGGACGAAGGGGAAGGAGAGAACGTGGACGATGGCAGAGGCACGCTCAGGAAACAATGATGAAGACGATGGACGCCAGTGAATTATTCATTTCAGTTTTGATACATAATGCTGCGTCCGAGGCTGTATTTATACAGCAAAATACAACGGGCAGAAGAACGAAATAAGGAAAGAGAAAATAAAGGAAAAAAATATAAAGGAATATTTACAAATATTTTACAAATATATTCACGTGATATTTTCCAATAGATTGTGTTGCAGATTGTTCTTTATATGAGATATATTTCCTTCCTCAACTGTCTTTTGGCTCTGACCTTGACTTGTAAGAAAAGATTATGGCTTCCATGACAACGATAATATGCTTTAAAACTCTTGGTAGGTTCACTGTTTCTGTATAGTTCCCTGCGTTTTAATTTTCTGTCACTTGATGAACATTTACATTTCAGTTGGTTTTGCCCATTTTTGGTCACTTTTTGAATCAACATCATCTGAAGTCTTGCTGATACGATTACTGGTCGTTTCTTTTATATCATCTGTTAGAGATTTTGATCAGGGATAAATGCTATGTAGTTCAAATATATTTTGGTGTTCTCTAATGAATCTTGGCATGCAAATTGTTGATTCTTTGTTCTATTCCTACTGGGAGCCTTCTCTCTATTGCAATGTTGTTCTCATTCTGGAAATTAGTTTCACCAAAATAATTTTATAGTTTACCACTTATCTATGTACTCTTGCAGCATGCCTCCTTCAGATGGGGCGTGCTTTGGAAAAAGTGATATGTTACTGAGCTATCTTACTGGAAATAACAAGAGCATATGTCTGACTCAAGGGTTAGTTGCAGAAGCTTTTTGCAGAATTATAGCTAGCAATCTGAGAGACACGAGTCAACAACAATCAACTAACTTAAAAGCTTACTGTCGTGTAAAGTTGGGTAGTGAGATTATAATTTCCATGGTGGATATAACTATCTAGTTTGGAATTTGGACTACTAATACCTTATGTTGGTTATAATAATGGACAGTATAGTGCTTAGCTTCTGGATTCAGAGAATTTAGGAGCTTGTTGATCTACTACATTCAGTATCCTCTCATCGTGAACTAGTACAAAGTACTGACTAATTCTCTGTGTTTCAGGTCAATATTTTTGTGATGTAGTTGGAAGCCCTTATTATGTTGCACCTGAGGTTTTGTGCAAACGTTATGGACCTGAAGTGGATGTGTGGAGTGCGGGCGTTATCCTATACATCTTATTAAGTGGAGTTCCTCCATTTTGGGCAGGTACATTTTTTATTGAGTAGCTTTGCAGTTGCAGCCATATCCCTTAGAATACGTTTTTCCCCCATTTTCCTCACGCATTATGTTTGATTATCTCATTGTGTGCAGAAACTGAGCCGGGAATCTTCAGACAGATTTTGCATGGCAAATTAGACTTTGACTCTGAACCATGGCCGAGTATTTCAGATAGTGCAAAGGATTTGATCCGTAAAATGCTTGACAGAAACCCAAAGAAACGGGTAACAGCTCATCAAGTCCTATGTGAGTCATATTATTGATATGAAGAAAATTTATATAAAGTTGTGAAAATGGAGGCCTGATTTTGTCCTCATTAGTATGAAGTTTGAATGCATCTCTCTCTTACAGGTCACCCATGGATTCTTGATGACTCTGTTGCACCTGACAAGCCTCTGGATTCAGCTGTTTTATCACGCTTGAAACATTTCTCAGCGATGAACAAACTTAAAAAGATGGCACTGCACGTATGTTTCAGCATCATCTTCCCCCGCCCCCCGGGCCCCCCATTATACCTCTGCTTTGATCAATGCTTCACTGACTTTCTATGACAAAGAAGCTTGGCCTTGTTAAACCCAATTGGCTCATTATGTTCTAAATTCTACTTGAAATTAAGGTGCACGACCATCTCAGTGAATTAATCAATGGTTCTAAAAAATTGATGATTTCTGGAGCTTAATTTTGGGAAGGTGTAGCTGGGCGGACGGTCCGGTTGTTTGGTGGTTGAGTTTGATTTTTCATTTGTTATTTTCATGAATCAAGTGCATTGCTTTATTAAAAGCATGCGATATTGACATAAATCGAGCCAATATTTAAAATGTTCTTTTGGATGGCATTGGTATTTTTATCAATGGACGACACATTGTTTGTTTGTCTCAGTTTCCTGGTACCTAATGGATTTGGAACTCTTGATCAAAATTTGTGTAACAGTATATTTTCTCGATTATGCTCTCTAGGATCTTATTATGGTCAATATCTCCTTCACTATCAAGTCAGTAAGCAAATCTCTTATGCCAAAATTATGACCTGCGAAAGTTTTGTAGGTTATAGCAGAAAGACTTTCAGAAGAAGAAATTGGTGGTTTGAAAGAATTGTTCAAGATGATTGACACTGACAACAGCGGCACAATAACATTTGAAGAACTAAAAGTGGGTCTAAAAAGAGTTGGCTCAGAACTCATGGAATCTGAGATTAAGGCTCTGATGGAAGCAGTAAGTTTCAAAATCCTCAATGCAATCTGACATTTTTGGACTTTATACTAAACTGAGTGGAATTGCAGAAACAAATTCTTGTAATTGACCCCACGTAGTTGGATTTTAAGCTTTGTTGTTGTTTTGTACTTCTACTGATACTCCAGCAATGAAGTGTTCATAGTAATTAAATTTTCCTCCTTTTTCTTTTTATTTTAGGCTGATATTGACAACAATGGAACAATTGATTATGGTGAATTCCTTGCTGCTACCTTGCATATGAATAAAATGGACGAGGAGAACTTAATTGCAGCCTTCTCATACTTTGACAAAGATGGTAGTGGTTATATAACTATTGATGAGCTTCAACAGGCATGCAAGGACTTTGGCCTGGGTGATGTTCATCTGGATGAGACGATTAAAGAAATTGATCGAGATAATGTGAGTTTACACTTAAACCTCTTCAAACTAATTCTGTTATCCTTATTGGTCTTATTGATTATTATCTACTGTGACCATTGCGATTGTCATAATTTGCTTCTGCTACATATTGCTTTAAAGTCTAAATACCCATAACAAGTTTTACCCTATAAAGATAGTTATTATGTGAAAATTAAGGCTACATGTGATGTGAGCTAATTCCTGTCAAAGAGAAACTCTTAGCATATAAAGGTGACCTTCAGAAATATTGGTTCTAAAAAGAGTTGTATTTCAATAAACGGGAGATCTGAAGAACTGACTATTAGGTGCAGACACCAATCATTGAAATTTTGATCGGATGGGCATTTTTGCTACTGATTAAGGTCTTTTTCCACTCTTTATGGGAAATACTGAGATTGCTGCTTGATATACTTGTGAACTGAAAAGTGTTCTAGGATCATGGAATTTTTTGTGAAAATACTGTTCCCAGTTCTATGGCCATAGCGTTTAGTTTACTGTAAAGCTGCTGATTGTTGTTTTTAAGTCTCTTGTTGCTCTCTGTCTGTCCACTTTCAGTTACCCAAGGAAAAAGCAATCTTTCCTTCTATTGTCCCCCCAGGGCAATGTGCACACGTGTAGTTGCAGATTTCAAGACGAGCGAAAATTAGACTGAAATTTGGGTTTGTTCAAGCGTCCAAGGTTATTAGTGTTTCAAACTACAAGTTCAATATCCTTTTTGCATGAAATGAAATGGATTTAATGCATTTCAATTTTAAGAGTAACTCAGCTACAAATCTTTTATATCTATGAAATGGGGGGTTTATGTGTACTTGACATTTTAACTCTGAGGTATCCCAAAAAACCTTGGGATGTCTCGTTTCTCTTGCATAAATACGGGAAAGTGTGTGATTGATCTAAATCTATTGTACACGGTTTTACCATGCATCATGTAAGAGGACATACAATTTGAAGCCGTAATAATTAGATCGTACGACGATAATTCCACCGTTGCTCAAAAACTCTCTACTAGAGAAAAAAGATGGAGATAGAAAATCCAAGCATGCTATTTTTTATGGTTGACAGTTAAATTACCCATCGTTGCTGGCCTCTTTTTTCTTTTTTTTCTTTCCACTGCAGCATCAGCTTCTTCTGTGGCTAATCTGATTGTTCAAATTCAACAGGATGGGCGTATAGATTACGGGGAGTTTGCTGCGATGATGAGAAAAGGCGATGCCGGGATCGGAGGAAGAACCATGAGAGGAAATCGCAACTTCAACTTGACTGATGCCTTAGGGGTCAACGCCAGTGCTCCGGCTGCCACTACTTCGGATACTGTCAGCAACACCATCTAATTCACAGTCAATCACAATTGCATTGATTTAGCAGCTTTGGGTTTGGTTCATTGCTTTGGGGAAGATAGAATTCAACCCTAGCAGTCTACCCCTTGATCATCTTAAGCAGAAATACCGGTTTTGAGTTTGCATGAGAAATTTTCATGTGATGAAGCTTCAGGTCCAAATTCGGCTAGGAGGACTTCTGTACTGGTTTTTGTTATATGATGTATCTAATCAGGATGGTCTTCTAATACTGATACGCTTGAATCACCTAATTCTGATTTTAATTATGAGTAACTTAATGTTGTAGATGTTCAAGTTAAACTAACATGTTTGACGCGAGAACTCAACAGAATTATAGAATAAGTTTGTGCTTTGTTTTGTGATTATTATAACCAGAATAGAGTGGACATTGCAGCAAGGATGAAGTTGAACTACTCAGTAAGTATTGGTTAATCAATTTCTTAAACTAAAAAATTCTAGGTAATGTGTCTATACATATGTAAGTACAGCTCTTCTTAAATTTAATAAGTTATCAATGTTGAATAAATACCTTCAAAATCAAACATTATCATCCAATATTAAACAAAACTTACGGATAAATGCTCGAAACCGAACCTAAGCATAAGCCATATATCTAATGGCACCCTCGAACACAACCTGATCACAATGTCAAATGCTACTTTATGGTTTGGCTAGCCCGAGGCCTATATCAAAATCATTTTAAATTTGCCTTTTACAAGCCAGAAAAAAGAGAAAAGCTATGACAAAAAAAGTCAAAATACTATACGCCTATATTCATAAACTATGGCTCTATGATATGTGCTTGATATTATTTTTAATTTAAAAATGCAAATTATTAGATTATAAACTAATTTCAAATTTATGAGAATTCATCTTCACTATTTTATATAAAAGCTTTGTAGACTAGTTCTAAAATTTCCTACAAAAAAGGGACGAGTCAGCAATTTTACAGAAAGATACTCTTTAAATATTTTTAAATTTCATCGATATATTATTTTTAGGAGGCCCAAACAAAATTGAATTGATAAATCAACATTTCCGATTTTCCCCTGCAAGGCTATGCCGGTCATTTCGCATGCAGACCGACCAGATAGGATAACCCCATCGAGCAACTACAGTCGTGGAGACAGGGAGGGTGGGAGAGAGAGAGAGACAGAGACAGGGAGAGGTCGAAGTGGCCGGAAAATTCAGCGACCATGGCATCTGCCACCCTTGCGATATCGTCCTCAGTCTGTAGGCTTACTCAGAAGCAAAGCTCCTTTCCTCTTTCTCTCTCCAAAAACAGTTTCATTTCTCTCTCTACTCCTCCACCATCTTCCCCTCTCTTCTCTCAGAGACTAGATTTCCGCCCTGTTATCTCTAATAGACCCGCATTTCCACGTATACCTAAATTTTCAGAATCCGTGGTGCCGGTCGTTGAGTCTGATTCGCCAGTAATCGAGTCTGAGCCTGAGTCAGTTCCTGAAGCTGCTCAACTCGTCCAAGCCACAGCCTCAGTTCCCAAGCGTGAAGAGATCTTCGCTGTGGTTATGGTGGGTGACAATTTCAGTTTGTTGGGTCGTCCATCTAAGTAATTTTATGGATACCTAGATTGAATTTTCATCTTCTGTTTCTAGATTTTGTTGCGAACTAGATGATTTATTGGTTAATCTGTGTGCTTATTATGTGTTTGATTAAATGATCGTTTGGCAACCCAAATGACTGTTAATTTTTGTGATGTTTTGGAGAAAATTTTGCGGTTGCAAATTGATTTGTTTATGGGAATTTGGGTTGCGTAGCATTTTCTGTGTATGTTTTGATGATTAGAAGAGTAAAATCTGTTTACTTATTCGTTGAAAAAGTAGCTTTTTAGAGCAATGATCATCAAGGACTTAAAACACTAATGCATTTTGATCTGCGGTTGCTGTATGCGGCCTTCATTAGGTTGGTTCCCGCCAGTACATCGTTTTTCCTGGACGGTGGATATATACTCAGAGGCTTAAAGGTGCCAATGTCAATGATAAGGTGATGGTTTTGACTACAGTACTACTCCTTTTCCCCCTTTTAATACAGACAAAGTTGTTCCTATTTGTTGAACTCGCATGCTTATGCTATGTTCTGTTCCTCAATCAAATCAGTGGGTTGCTTGATACTTTTTTATTGGCCTTTATATGTATTCTTAGATAATTAGTGTCTAATTCATGAATTTGGTTTGCTGAATTCAACTTTGAAGAATGTTATTCCAAAGAAGTGATGAGATGATGGGAACATTTCAACAATCAAGCCAGCTGTAAGCATAAAATAAAAATATCAGCCAATATATATTATCATCACTGATACCTACCGATATTTTTTAATATCATGACAAGATTATGATACATTGACGTATCGATATATCATCATATATTAGCCGATATATCCAATATCAGGCCGATATATTGGCCAATATACTTGATATTTAGCCGATACGGTTGATATTTTTATGTCAGCTTATGATTCTCGAAAAATATTTTTCTTTAGATTTATCCGATATTGATATATATTTGTCAAATACTAATATAACCATAACTGATATAGATACTGATGCTGATATTTTCATCCATGGCCTAACTTTTAGTTTAGTTTACTTTCTTGGCCAAGTGAAGTATGGGGAGGGACAATTGAATTTGCAACCTATTAGTCCCATGACTTCAACATTAACCAACTTAGCTGAGGTTACAATCTGCTGTAGCTTTACTATGAATTCAGATGTTGGAAAATATGAACTGCATAAACATCTGGTTACTCCAAATGTAGAGCTACGTTGTCTGCCAGAGTAGTTAATTTCAGCAGTTGTCAAATGTCAAGGGTAAAGATACTTTAGTTCTGCAGAAAGTACAAGGATGTTCTTGTGACTGTTGTAGCATTTCACACCAAAAACATATTTGAAAACGAATTTGAATGATGAGAAGTATATTGTTTTGAAAACATAGAAACATGATTGCAGAAATGTGTCCGGAGATAGAATTTTGGTTCTGGTTGACTGTCTCAAGGGTTTGAAAAATGACCTTGTGAAGTCAGATATAAGGATACTTTACTGATGTGAGAAGATAATGTTGTCCCAAGGGTAATGGTCTACTATAACAGGGCTGAAATTTGGTTTTGTTGGCTTCTTTCTGGAATGTGCCTTTGGCGATGAGTGCATACAATTATCAATTTCAACCTATGTAGGTAGCCAGTTCTTCACCTCTGGCCTAATTCTATTTGTTCTAAGCCTATCTTGAAATGCTCTTAATTCTTGATCTGTCTGCTTTGGTGGCTGCATGGCATGTGATTTGTTGCCCTTTCAAGTCTGCTTGGGGCATTGTAGCTGTAGAGATGATGTTGGTATAACTGATTGCTAGTCTGTTTCAGTTGTTAAGCACTTCTACTTGGAGGGCTTACTAAAATTATACCAGGGCATATGCTAAGTTCAATTGTTGACAAATCTGCAGGTTGTCCTAAATAAAGTATTATTAGTGGGAACAAAAGCGGCGGCTTATATTGGGAAGCCAGTGGTTACAAATGCTGCTGTCCATGCCGTAGTTGAAGAGCAGGTAGCTCAACATTCTTTCTATCACCCTCCCCTTTTCCTCTTTCCATGGTTTCTTTATTCCTTAAATAGAAGCTGATAGAATTTTTCTATACTCAAACTGTAAGGATTTTATCAAACTTTGACATACAAAATTATAAGATGGATCCAAATAGAATTTTATATATTGTCATAATCCTAATTGTCCCAATTATTAAGATTGAATTCTCTACGTTTGGAATACGAAGGAGGATTAAAAATAGGACCTTAACAGTTATCCTACTCAAGGGTAAAGCTAGGTCCCCAAAGTTGGAGAAATTCTTAGTTGCATTTGGATTGTCGCATGGCCTACGTGACAACCAATCGGACAGTGGTGGCCTATGATGTATCAAACAACAATTGGCTTGGCCCCAACCTATTTAATGGTTAAACTAGAATTTCTCCCAGACGTTCTATTGGGTAGTCCATTATTGCAATTTGATTCAATTTGCTCTTTCGATGCAGCTGCTGGATAAAAAGGTGATCGTCTTCAAGTACAAGAAGAAGAAGAACTACAGAAGAAATATTGGTCACCGACAGGTATTTCAAAGTCCTTTACAATAAGGAAATGCTGATTGAGCTGATGACATTGTTGAGCATAATGAACGTTGTGGTTGTCTATTGATAAACTTGTGGGAAGGTTTTACTGTTTTTGTTTTTTAAACCTGATGGATTATATTGTTCTGATTCAAATTTGCAGCCGATCACACGGATAAGGATAACAGGGATCACAGGCTATGAAGATTATCCAGCATCCACTCTTTTATTAGACTTTTGTTGAATGTAGATCAGGCAGAAAAGAAGAGGGGAAAAGGGTTTTTCATTTCTCAGAAGAATATTTTGTGTTACTCGTCATATTATGACTTCTTGTTTAGTTCAGCTGAAGATAATTGAATTTGTATTTAACCTCTCCAAAAGGATTAACTGTTCATATTTTACTTTTTGTTATGGGCGCAATCCTTGTTGAATTGTTGAAGTTTATATGGACGAGTGGTGTTATGGAAGATATCCCTGCAACATCATTGTAACACATTTGATGATTTGGTATTTTGTCTATGTATAAAAATAAATAGATAAATATATACTATATTATTTAAAAGTATCCCTCCAATATTTTTTTTTTTACAAAGCATCTAGGAAATTCTGCAAGGAATGAGAAATTCAATTAAAAAAAAAGGATCAGGTATAATTAATCGTATAATAAATTTTGAACATTTGTTTTTCAATATTTCTGAAACCAACCGTTTGATGTCATTTGACAATTTAACATGCTTAAACATTGTCTTTGATAGAATGGAGATCGGTCATGACGGGCATTGTGTGACTCAGACATACCACCAGCCTTTAGTTAAGAATGAACAAAAAAAAACCAATAGAGTCATATATTTTCACTTTCGTAATGCTCAAACCAAGGGAAACAAGGGCACAAAAAAGTATACGAATGCAGTCCAAGTGTAATTGTATTAGCGGATAACCAAAATTGAGTATATGTACGATAACAAAAATTCTTCTACATGCTCATCTGGGAGTATGGGTAGATCTCTGCGAGGATGCCTCGCACCTGCCTCCATCCCATCTTTACATGTTATAAATTTTATGGCAGTCAGGGAACTGGGTAAGAGACATAGGCCCGCTAACATGTTCTTTGAGCGAGTATGTTGACAAATATGATAATACATGAAGTCGAACCTCAATAGATCCTCGGAATGGAGTTCTTCAATGCTCAAAAAGATTAAAGTTCTACGTAGGGTTGATAGCTGATGGCGGCCAAAAACTATACGAGATGAGGCTTCTAGACATGGCACTCTATCACTCGTAGGTTCGCTTCCTCTTTAGAAGAACAGGAAATATGGCAACTGATCCGATGAAAAAGAGGACCATCAGGGTTTTGAAATCATAGAGATCTTTGACTGACTTAAGCTCCCCAAGGGCAAGGCCAGCCTGTTAACAAAAGAAGCAAACAGTCTTCCAACAATGTCCAATCATAGCATAAGCGAAAAGTAAAGGAAAGTGAAATACTAATAGTCAGATAACACAATGGCCCAGTGAGGTTCCTCTACCATGCGTATATTTGGCCCAAATGGATTAGCACAGTTAGTAAGGGTGACTTAGGGCACGCTGTTGGCATTGTGGTCACTGCTTTGGTTACTACTGTGGCGCCTCAAGACTAGTACATAAATTTTGTAGATGAGGTCATACATCTAGAGTTTGACGTAAGCACAAAAAAAAAGAAAAAAAAAAAGCTCCTCCAGCATGAGCAAAAGCACAAAGATGGGAAGAAGTTTTGAAGATGACACACCTAGTCCCTTCTTTCTCAGGGTTTTTTGGGATCCAATAAAGTTTAAAAGAAATATTAATAAAAAAATGAAAGAAAAGTGAAAAAAAAAATACTTTCTCGGATATAAATATTCTAATACACATTTTTCATCATATTTTTTTCTTTGTGATTTTCTATGAAATCCAAATATGGTGACTTATTTTCTTTCAATTTTCTTTCTTTTTCTTCAAATTTTCCTTGATCCAAATAACCCTTAGTGTTTGATTGGTTTTCTATTGGTGCAGTTCAAAATGCTCGAATGGATGGGTTAATGTTTCCCATTCATAAGAGTGAAGTATGTATTAGTTGAATGAGGCATCAACATTAGCTAAAATGGCAAGTATCAATAGGAGTGATGAAGGAAAATGAAAAGAGGGATGATTTAGGAATATAACTTAATACAGGTCAGCCTTAGAGATTAAAACTCTCAAATACAATAGGATGGCATTGAGGTAAAAACATCATATTAGATCTCCATTTCGTTCTCTCCTCATTGGTATTAACATAATGGTGGGCTGAACAAAAGTTGCTCTCATAGATGCCTTCCAAGATTTACCAAGGACAGTCATCAACATTTAGATATTTTCAATTCAACCT